>SNQJ01S0151963.1:0-16543 GCA_010110895.2 Picea sitchensis
AATCTGTGTCTCTCTTGTATTGTGTATCTTTTGTGTTTTGTTTCCGCATTTGTTTTATTTTATTGCTTCGCGGTCCTGTTTTTCTAACAGAAAGCCAGCCTGTGTACTGGCTTTCGCTTGCTACTATCCCTCGATCCATCCTCCATAGATTAAGGAAGATTATATTTAACTTCATGTGGAAAGGGAAAGTTGATGCATCACATCTCCATCTTGCAAATTGGGATTCACTCGCTCGCCCAAAACATTTTGGAGGTTGAGGACTTCTAAACATTTATAATTTCAGCAGTGCACTTGCTGCTACAACACTCTAGAGAGTCCTTACTACTGAAGGACTATGGCAAAAGGTATTAAAAGAAAAGTACCTACGCTTAACAATTGTTGATACTTGGCTCTGTTCGGACACCTTCACCTAGCTGACGACTTAAAAAATGTGGAAGGGACTCCTAAAGTCAATTCATCTAATAAATAACTAGCTTAGCTGGAAGCCAGGGTCAGGGTCCCTGGTGGAGATTGGGAGAGATAGAGTACTTGATTTGGGTCTGAGATCACTTTTGTCCCCCAACCTTCTAACTATTCTGCACCAAAAGCAAATCTCGGTTCTTGCACATGCATGGAAACGACAACCTCATGTTCAGTCTCAAGACCATTGGTTGGATAACGCTGAACTAGGAATTTCGGGGGACTTGGAAACTGAGTGGGAGCACTACAGGCGGGCACTTCATTCGTTGGGGATCTCTTTAAATGATTCCACTAATGAATTACTTTGGATAGGGGGGGATCGATCCGAGATATTCAATTCAAAAAATATTTATCTAGCCATTTGTGACACCCAAAACTTCCTGATTGCAATTGGATGGCGCAAGAATTTTTGGAACTGGGATTTGCAGCTGAAAGTCAAGCTTTTCTTGTGGCTGGCAGCAAATGATAAAATACTGACTTGGTCAAATCTCCAGAGAAGAGGGTGGGAAGGACCCAACAAATGTTATCTCTGCAATTATGATTGTGAAGCAACTGACCACATTTTCGTTCATTGTTCCTTCACGAAACAGGTGTGGAACAAAATTAAATAATTAAAATTCACATCGCAGAACTGGAGAGGAAGCAATCTGGAGGATAGCCTTACTAAATGGATGAAATTCAGGTCTATTTATCCAAATTTAACTCCTTTAATCTGCTGGAATGTCTTGATAGAAAGAAATGAAGCGTTGTTTGAAGAGAAAAAGCCATCGATTAAGTTGGTTGTGATTCACTCAATTGGTGCTATCCACAAATCTGAGGAACTTGTTTTAAAATCTTCGTTGCGTTCTTGTTCTATAAATCGGATAACTGATTTTCCAGTTGCTTGTTTTGATGGAGCAACAAAGGCAGATGGGTGATGTTGTGGCATTGGAGGCACAATTAGACTTTTGTCCTCGCTGATTCATAAGTGGTACATGAATTGTGGTCCAGGAACAAACACAAAGGCATAATTACTTGGCGCTTGGGCTACCTTATACTTAACAAAACTACTTGCGCTCCCTAAGATTCAAATCCTGGGTGATTCAAGGGTTATTATTAACTGGCTGAATGAAAAAAACAAACTTCGAGTAACCTCTCTTGAAGGATGGAAAAATAGAACTCGAGTACTCAAGAACTCTTTCGAAAGCTTTCAAGCCTTCCACATTTACCGAGAATTTAACAAAGACGCTGATGCATTAACAAAAAAAGCATTAGCCGAACCAAAGGGTTTCATCTCTTTTCATTTAGGGAAGGAAGGAGGCGAGAGTCATCGCCAGATTATCAAAATCTACTAATTTTTTTTGGCTCTCTTACTCACTGTTTATGTTTCATGTTTGACTGTTCCTTTAGAACAAGATTTGAGTGATTTAGCACTGAAGGTATTAGTTTTAAAGGAGACAATTGTTTTTGGATATTTCAGGCTTAGTTTATGGGACTGACTTAAAGCATGGCACCTTATCGCCCTGTTTTCCCTATTTGTACTTTGCGGATGCAAAAATTATATTTGCTTAATCTAATTTGTGAAATTTTCTACTGGAAAAAAGTAAAACTTGCAATGATTGCTAATGCTTCGTAGATAACAATCACAAGTCAAATAAGCATACATGGCATGACATCAACGTTACTTGAAATACATAGTTAAAAATTAACATTCATATTCTTGAATTCATGATTGGGTCATGAGGTCATGGTTTAATAATTAATATTATGGTATGTTAGGCCACTCTCCAAGGTTCAATGCCTAAAAATTCAGATAACTAGCCAATGATTTGGCCTTCTTTCAATGATGCATTGTCGAAATCTAGAGATTCAAATTCAGTGAAATACACTTAGAAATTGGTTAATGTTGTTGTTTTTTATTGCATAGATTGATTTAGAAGCATCGAAAACCATTAGAGCACCAAGATGTAATCTCAACCCCTAAAATCCATGATTTCATCAAGACAAAATTTAAATTGTAAAATTCATGTGAAAAACACTGGTAATGCCTCCTCTGAAGAAACATTGGCTAGAAAAGGGGCAAAACATTGGTTGTTTATTCTTTCCATAAGGTAATAGCCAAATATAAATTGTGGGTGATTTTGACGAAAGAGTACCCTCATATTGTGTGGGTTGTGAATAGGATGAACATTTGGGGCTTATGTTATTGTTGTGCATAGGATGAACATTTGGGGCTTATGTTATTGTTGTGCATATGATGAACTTTATCCAAAACACACCAACTTCTAGACATCATTGGGATCTTTGAGGATGGATCATGGTTCAATGCAAAACTCCAATTTGCTCATGGTTTTAGCATGTCCGACGAATGTTTTGTGAGGTCTCAAATTGACCCATGACCTTAGACAACCCTAAATAGCACCAAATATTAGAACCATGGATCCCTTACATGGATCATGGTTCCATCCAAAACTCTACTCTACTCAAGCTTTTAGCATGCCCCAATGGTTTTATGGGGTCTCCCAATTGACCCATTACCTCATAAATACCTAAAACACAATAGATTGATTGAAATCATGGATCCCCCACTTGGTTCATGCTTCCACCCAAAGCTCCAATCTATGAATGGTTTTAACACGCCCCAAGGGTTTTGCAGGGAACATGTCACTTCAAGATTTTTGAGTACTATGCTACCTATCACTACTCCAATGTTCTCATAATTTAAACACCTCCGAGAGGTTTTAGTGGACTTCCAAATTGACTCATGAGCTTGGAAAACCTGAAGCCCATATTTGGAAAGCTTGTTACGCTTCTCAAGTTCCTCGTTGTTGGGCATAATTTTTTTTTTTGGGGGCAAATATTAATGGTCCGTGTTATGTCATAGGATAAATACATTCTTTCTTCTTTATGTCACTAGTACAGGTTGAAACCATGTAATTTGTTCTTTCTTCTTTATGTCACTTCAAGATTTTTGAGTACTATGCTACCTATCACTACTCCAATGTTCTCATAATTTAAACACCTCCGAGAGGTTTTAGTGAACTTCCAAATTGACTCATGAGCTTGTAAAACCTGAAACCCATATTCGGAAAGCTTGTTACGCTTCTCAAGTTCCTCGTTATTGGGCAGAATTTTATTTTTTTGGGGGGCAAATATTAATGGTCTGTGTTATGCCATAGGATAAATACGTTCTTTCTTCTTTATGTCATTAGTACAAGTTGAAACCATGTAATTTGTTCTTTCTTCTTTATGTCACTTCAAGATTTTTGATTACTATGCTACCTATCACTACTCCAATGTTCTCATAATTTAAACACCTCCGAGAGGTTTTAGTGGACTACCAAATTGACTCATGAGCTTGGAAAACCTGAAACCCATATTCGGAAAGCTTGTTACGCTTCTCAAGTTCCTCGTTGTTGAGCAGAATTTTATTTTTTTGGGGGGCAAATATTAATGCTCTGTGTTATGTCATAGGATAAATATGTTCTTTCTTCTTTATGTCACTAGTACAAGTTGAAACCATGTAATTTGTTCTTTCTTCTTTATGTCACTTCAAGATTTTTGAGTACTATGCTACCTATCACTACTTCAATGTTCTCATAATTTAAACACTTCCTTCAATGTTCTCATAATTTAAACACTTCCGAGAGGTTTTAGTGGACCTCCAAATTGAGTCATAAACTTGGAAAACCTGAAACCCATATTCGAAAAGCTTATGTTCTCATAATTTAAACACCTCCAAGAAGTTTTAGTGGACTTCCAAATTGACTCATGAGCTTGGAAAACCTGAAACCCATATTCGAAAAGCTTGTTACGCTTCTCAAGTTCCTCGTTGTTGGGCAGAATTTTATTTTTTTGGGGGGCAAATATTAATGGTCTGTGTTATGTCGTAGGATAAATACGTTCTTTCCCATAACCCATAAAGCCAATGACACGTCACATCTCTGAAGTACTTGTGACACGTGTCTCACTAATGAACCGTTTGTGCGTTGTGGGCAGAGCATCGTTCACTGTATTGGGAATAGTAAAAACTAGATCACGGATCTCGGGTGCCATGTGCGGAAGGAGGAGAGAGCGCGAGCGAGAGGACATGCAGTCTATTTAGGTATCCGAGTGGGCGCAAGCGGAATCGATCAGTGGCGGGACGAACTCGGGCGGGCGATTTCAGACGCTTGGCAGCCTGGATGCAAAGGGTTTACCGACCATGGCCACGGGCCGCTTTGTCTCGGTCGATAAGCCTCTGCATCCAGATTGTTTGGAATCTGTTGCTTCTCTCCCTTCATTATTCTCTTTTAATAAAGACACAATGCCCCGGTTCGATTCTCGCTGGAGTCTCTCTCTGCGTTTTATTCTGATTATGATGATGACAACTCTTCCCGTGCATGCAGGAACTGCAGATTCTTCCGTTAGGGTTTTGTGCTTAGGGAGCTTTTTGGCCAGTGGCCTTGGGCTTTCGGTCTGTCTTTTATTTTTTTTAATCTGAGGTTTCTGGTATTAATTGAAAATAAGAAGGCAATGGGAGTTTAACGGCTCTCTTTTTTTATGTATTCGAAGATCTGTTAGTTTTCTTCTTATTCTACATGCATCACTGCTTACCGAACAACTTTAAGAATTTAGGATACGATAGCTAGTTGTTCAGAAATGTTAGAAGTTTTGCCTGGTAGACTTAAGTGCGGTTGTGTTTGAGGTTCCATTTATGCTGTAGCAGTGATTTTTATTTTTTATTTATTTTTATGGCGTTATTGGAATGTTTATGCTGGAACCCACGGCTGGATGTATCCGAGTTAATGTGTATGGGACGGTTAGGGTTTCTGTGGTTTGATGAGGCGATGGAAAGGCCTGGTTTCTGCATAAATAATGAGGAAGCTAGGAAATAGACTCAATATGGTATTGAACATGGTGTTAGTGAATTATTTGTTTCTTGTGTGCACGCTGTTATGGCGGGTAAGGGTACGGAGTAAATGCTGTCAAAACCCTAGTTGGTGATTGAGTATTTATTAATTTGTGCGTTTTGGAGGTTGCATGATTAGATTCTGTTGTTGTCGTTGTTTTGGCCGTGGACTGAATCATTTGAATGGCATGAAGCCAGCCGCAAACCCTGAGTGAAGTTAGTGTAATTGGAAGCATTTTAAAATATGTGAAGTGTAGAATTTGACAGTTTGACATAATTGCAAGTGATTTTCAGGTTGTAAATGCGAGTTTTATACATTTTAAAACATCCTTTGAACATCTTGGTCATAGTTCCTGTCTGTGACAATTTTAACCAGAGACTTGACTGTAGTTTTTAGTAAGTAAAATAACTATATCGACATTATTACAGCTGGTCTGCTCTTTCAAGGTTTAGGGTTTGATGTTCAAAATGTTCAACATTTTGGCTCCTAGAAGGTTCGACATTCAAAATTTAACCGCCTTGTAATTCAAAGCTTCGTTTTGTTTTCTCATCATAGAAGCAGCTTTAAGGTACAAGTTGTCATTTGAACTTTCACCCCAAAAGCTTTGCCAAGCTGGCTTTCTTGTAAAGTGTCATGCTTTTGTGGTTGTGGGTCCTCTTGGCTTATGGTCATCATGAGTGATGGACCCTAATAATTGCAACTCTGGTTACTACATAATGTATATAGGGATTTCATTCTACATTGATACTCTCCTGTTCGTTGACTGTATATGTAGAAGTTGTTTAAGCTTGGGAAACAGAAACTTGGCCGAAAGGGGTTTTTGTTTTTTTGTGTTCAATGCATTTCTGAAAAGATTCGCTTTTTGTCTCCTCTTCTTAGCGGGTAGAAGAGCCTAACTTTTTATGGAATCAAACAAAATATGGAATCAAACAAAATATTACAAGACTGCCATGCTTGTCTATTTCAATGGGTTGTAAGGACACGGGGTACATAACCTTCTGCACCGTTTACGGTTTAGATGGAACTTTCTACAGTCTTGACCTTAATTAGGGAAAGCCTAGGCCTGGTCACGAAAACGAGAGTGATGTGAAATCAACTCAAATTAATCATATCCACTTGATATTTTAATTGTAATCTTGAGCGAAGTGGCCATTTTCGTTTATTATAAAAGCTATCCTTTTTTTTGGTTTGGGGGAGTGAAACTGGGTTTTTTTTCAGAGAAATCCTTAGGAAAAAGCCTTGAGAATCAGGTTCCAGTACTATTTAGGCTCTTTTTAAGAGAAAAACCTTGACAAGAATACCTTAAGAATCAAACCTTGATAGTCGCGATAAATACTCACTGGACCACAACCAATTAGCCTTCGAGCTTTTTCACCATTGATTAATGTGCTTAAGACTTTTAACAATTGTAATACCCCTGGTGTGTCCAATGCCACAATCTCAGTTATGTTGGTGGTTATTCAGTTGCCATTTCCCTACAACCTCAGTTATGTTGGTTATTCAATTGCCATATATGTTGGTTATTCAATTGCCATTTCCCTACAATTGATAGTGTCTAATGCCACAACCTCAGTTATGTTGGTTATTCAATTGCCATTTCCCTACAATTGATTTTGTCCAATGCCACAACCTCAGTTGTGTTGGTTATTCAATTGCCATTTCCCTACACAATTAATATTGATAGATATGAGAGGTAAGAGATATGATGTCTGTTTACGTTGTTGCATAACTAAGTTTCTGTCTGTGGAGGGAGTAAGATTACAATAGGACGGGCTTTTGTTTATCCATAGGTTAAGACGTTACAATAGGACAGGCTTTTGTTTACACATAGAGGTTACAATAGGACGGGCTTTGTTTACACACAGTGGTTACAATAGGACGGGTTTTGTTTACAATTGGGAGTAAGACATGCATAACCATGACAGATTACAAGAAGACATGCATAACCATGACAGATTACAAGAAGACATGCATAAGAGGATATTTATACATATCAAGGACTTATCAATTTCACGTCATAACTTTTCGGTCTATCGAATGTCAACTCATCGGCCTACAAAGCTATAAAAATTTTGAGGCCTCTGTTGCTTAATTGTTGGGAGCTCTGACGGAACAGAAACAATTCCACCCAGAGACCAACAGAAACTACAGACAAAACACTGCAGGATTGTCAGGGATTCGGACCCATTGAAGGATGAAAGATGTTCTTTTTTCTCTTCAGAGAAGACTAGCTTGTAGACAATTTCTGCGACATGTCGAATCTCTTGTCAAGATGGTTGGACACTTATTCTATAACCACGTGGTCGTTGCTTTGTTTGCAATCTGCCACAAATCCAGACCGTTGGTTGAGTTTCAGTGCCATGTCCGTTCTTGCTTCAAAGTTGTTTGCCTATATTTTTTCCATTCTCCTCCAACCTCACCCAGCCCTCCCTCCAAGAGATTCAAGAATCTCTTATTTTCGTGTTGTCATAACAATGGGAGGCTATAATGTAAACCAGAGTTGTGAAAGTCCAACTATTGACCATCCTGGACTATGGCCCATTGGCTCTCCTGAATTCTACGGTAGAAAATTCTCTCCTGTTTGTAAATAATGTTGTCGAGTTCCCCATTAAAGCTAGGCAGGCATCACGCAGGAACTTTGACATGTTATGTCGTGGTAAGGCTCTGACAATGTCGTTGCACTTTGACCCTGTATAGCACAGAACTAGAAATTTGATCCTATAAATTGCAGAAAGGCATCGTGCAGTCACTTTGACATGTTATGTCATGCTAAAGACATCATGCAGGGACTTCGACATATTATGTCATGCTAGAGGTCTCACCATGTAGTATAACTTTGACCCTATATAGCACAGAACACTGCTTCAAGTAAGAAACTCTGCTGTAGTGGTTGGCGTATGGATGCATTGGAGGTCCACGTCTTCACAACCTTTCGATCAATAGGGGGCAAACTTCACTGTTACTGTTTGGCAATCTAAAAAGGGGGCAAATTTAACTTTCTGTTATTTTGTTGGCGATTGACTGTTTGGCTGTTTTGTTGTGCATTGTTTTATTTTCAAAATCTGAAGTTTTGGGTCGTTTTAGATTCCCTAAAAAAATCCCCAGGATAGATTCCCTAGTATAAATCCCTTTTAAAAGAAATCTGAATTTCTGGATTTGTTTTAAAACGGTCAAGATTCAAAACACCATATAATATAAATCCTTTTTATCAGTTTTTAGTCAGAATTTTAACAAAAGAGACAACTCCTTTACCGATTCTTAAATCAGATATGTTTGATTCTCATCTTAAAATGGATCAGACCATCATATATACTGCAAATTCCAAGCATATATCCTTTTCTATCAGTTTTTAGCCAGAATTTTAACCAAAAAAGACAAAGCATATATCCTTTTCTATCAGTTTTTAGCCAGAATTTTAACCAAAAAAGACAATTATTGTAGATTAATTCTTTAGAATTTTAACCAAAAAAAGACAATTACTGTAGATTACTTCTTTAGAATTTTAACCAAAAAAAGACAAGTACTGTAGATTACTTATTCACCAACTCTTACATCAGATATGCTTGAGCCCTTGCGGTCTTATCCTATCTCCCTGCCAAACCTTCTTCTTCTATGATTCCAACCAAAAGCTCAACGCTTTGCCTACAAAATAGGCAAAATATCTTGTTAATTCACAAATATGATAATATGATCAGGATTGGGATGCCAGGCATTTTTTTGGCAATTTAAAGTTGGCAAACAAAATTGATGGGAGTCAAATTCATTACAGTTGGAGTTTGTTTTATGGGTAGAATTTTGTAAATATCAAGGCTTTCAGTATAAATTGTAGGTGTTTTGAATACCTTTTTATCACGGTCCAACGTTATTTATATTCCATTATAAATTGTTAGAAATGTGATGTTTTGAAGCTCCAACATTATATTATAACACTGATATAATAAAACAAATTCAAATATGATCAAGGAGCAAGATAATGGACATTCAAACTATTTTACAATTAAAAGTTAACAAATGTTCCATTATAATTGAAATTTCTTCCAATCTTGAACTTTGTCCTATCACGTGATTTTAACATAATCGTAAGAAATGGGAATTTGAATGGGAATTTGAATATTAGAGTTGGTAGGTTTTTATAGTTTTTCACAATGCTGTTAGTGTTAATGCTGTTAGTGTTAGTGTTTTTTTTTTATATAAATTTTTGAACTTTTTAAAATTCCTCACAAAGTTTATATCCAGAAAACATTAACAACGCTGAAAAACTTACAAACTCACTCTCTCAACTCTAATTAAGAATTTCATTTATGATGATTATGTTAAAATCTGAAGAACACCAACATCAAGATTTCTAATATTATTTATCAATCAAGATTTCTAATATTATTTATCAAGATCTAACATTATCTTAAAAAAATAAAAACACAATTATCATAACTAAGAGAAATTTCTTCCGCTTTGAAATTTGGTCATCATACAGGATTCTAACATAATCATCACAAATAAGAGATTTTCAATGTACCTGATATTTTTTTTTTTGATTTTTATAAAAAATAAGAAATTTTAAATTTCTTTACCAAATTTCTCAACTATTAAAAAACAAATCTACAATAATATTATAATCTTTTATCATAGAAAACATTGTAATTTTATATTTAAAAAAAAAAAAAATATCTATAATCATTTACAATAATATTACAATCTTTTATCATAGAAAACATTGTAATTTTATATTTAAAAAATAAAAAAAATATCTATAACCATTATATGAAAAAAGGATTTAGGTTTTGTTTTAGACTTTGGCATGTTCCTAAATTGTAATAGGGGTTTTAGACTTTGGCATATTCCTAAATTGTAATAGGGGTTTTGTTTTTTATTATCATGTATCATTATAACCAACCATAGGTTGACATGATAAAAGTATTTAGGTTTTGTTTTGGACTTTGGCATGTATAATAATAAAATTTAAATAAACTTAAATATGTATGTGATTTATTTTTAAAACTGTCAACAAAGAATTTAATTAAGAAAGAAAGAATGAAAAAATAAAAAATCAAATTAAAATGAGTAACATCAATTACATTATTATTATAACTAAATCATTAAAATTAAATGGTTATTATTATAACTATTTAACTACTTTTAAATAACTGATTATAATTGAACTTACTAAAATTTTGAAAACCTCACAAAACACTAACGGTCTTATCACTAATTCTCGTCATCCAAAACCAATGATTACATTGCAAAAGCCAAAAGATTTCATTGCTAAAGCCAAAAGAAGACAATTTAATGTGACATAAATAACAATAGTGAAGTAGCAAGTGGTAATTGTCACACACATCAGAGAACAAGAACCAGCAATAGTGTTACAATGGCTTCCAATCCTGATCTTCTGTAAAGTTGATGGGATATTTGATAATTAAGAGGGGGTCCCTGTTTATCATGTCCACATTTTCTTAACACAATACCATTACATTAGTTCCTTGTAAAGGATTTCATTGAAGTGTACAATGTGACATTAAAAAGAAAAAAAGCCAAAACGCAAGTGGCAATTGATTGTCACAAAACACCAAAGAACAAGCACCAACGAGGCATAGTGCTATAATGACATCCAATTTCTGTAAAGTTGATGGGAGATTTGATAATTAATGTGGGGTCCATATTTATTATGGCCACGTTTAGTTCTGGGTAAAGGATTACATTGATTCAATTTAAATTCATTTGTAATGCCTGGTATAGGTTAGATCACCAATCAAGGTTTAATGGTCAAATCTAATTTTAAATGTTTTTTTTTAAATATATTTATAATTTTAATAATCATTATGATTGGAGATTTTTATAAAGCAATTATTTATGCACAAGTATTGTATGTTAACTATGAGGACTAGTTAGCTTCTCAAGGAATAATCATTTCAATGATATTTACCAACCTATAAAAACTACACTGCATTTTAATTATGAGGACTAGTTGGATTTTTAAGAAATAATAATTTCAATAATATTTAGTTATATGTTTTCTACCAACTTATAAAAACTATATACATCATAAGAAATTAACTATATTGAACAATAATATTTTGATTAACCCAACCCATTAGGCTTCTTTTCATTGTTTTTATATATTAGAGCTAGCATTCACTACGAAGAATTCATTGTTCGACTTTATTTACTTTGCCATCTGTACATTTACTTATGCTCATGTGGCTTGCCTTTGAATCACAGAAGAATTATTTATTTGTATTTGATTCCTCAATAATACATTGTATATAAAATCTTGTGCAAGCATTTTTCATTTTATTTTAACTATCTAATCAACACAAATTTAACAAACCCATACCAAATATTTCTCACAAATATTACAAAAGATAAAGTGTTGACTCTATAACAATTAAATAATTGTCCATTCCTAAATCCTTTTTCACATAATTTCTCACAAATATTACAAAAGATAAAGTGTTGACTCTATAACAATTAAATAATTGTCCATTCCTAAATCCTTTTTCACATAATGTTTGCAATTCTGATCCATTTCAAGCATTTTACCTTCATGCCAAATTAATGTTCACTAGGAAACATAACTCCTAAAATAGTGGACATTATGGCAGACACATGGTTACCATCAATTGGATTGGCATAAAAGAAAATTCAATCATGAAATAGAGAACAATAAAACTAATAGTTGGTTTACACCTAATCATTTTTTATTTGAGAATTATACTCATAATTTAGAATTATTAAGACAAACACTTGTTTGTTATCAATTATTTGTAAAAACAATTTACAATTATTAATCAAAAGTCATTAATGCCAATTTTTTATTGTCATTAAATATTTTGCATAAAAAAATTCAACTCAAAATTTAAAATCAATAAAATTAATATATGCCATTTGAATTTCTTTGATATAATAATTTTTTTCCTTCCACCAAACATAAACATAATTACTGTAAATAGTACATTTCATTAAAATATAATATAAATATGAAGTTACTCCACTCCCAACAAAAATAAAAGTAAAAGGAAATAATTAATTACATAAAAGTATACTAAAGTGAAATCAATAAAGAGGTTATGATACATTCTTTATCATCACTCTTATATAGGGCACGTGAAAAAAAAAACTATGTCAAATTCATACAATAATAGTACCATTTTTATTAGTCCCTGCCAAAGGTGTAGATGGATTATAGCGATTGATAATTCGTTGACTTCATATTAATTTGTCCTTTGACTATAAATTTTTGCATAATTTCTATTGTTCGAACTAGAGAACTAAAAACATTATTTTTTGTATAATAAAAAAACCCTTGTATGTCATGATCTCATTGGAGAATAAATTTGAAGTCTTATTGCCAACTTTGTCATTCCCAATRTTTTAAATGTTAACATATCTAAAGTTTTGATCATGTACAATCTTTTTGAATTTTTATTATTTTTATTTAAATGTTTAGATATTCAAAGTTTTTTGCATCGACACTCAGTTTTATTATTAGTCCTCGTCGAAGGCGTAGAGGTACTATAGCGATTGGTAATTCRTTGACTTCATATTAGTTTGYCCTTTTACTATAAATTTTTGCATACTCTCTATTGTTCGAACTATTATTATTATTTTTATTATTAAGTACTTAAAGATGCATTTTTATTATTAAGTACGTAAACATGCTAGACACACTACATTCGTTTTTAAATGTTTACATAGCATGAGGCCCTTAAACAGTCCTGACAGCCTTAAATGTTTACTTAACAGGCCCGTCAGCCTTAAATGTTTACTTAACAGGTCTGTCACAATACATTTTCTTTTGAGTTTTGGATACAATCTTATCTGCAGTGAATTTGGGCAATATTGTTCTCCACCGACATCATTGGTTCACCGGTTTCTGCTTGCTCGTTGGTTCACTAGATGCTGCTTATTGTTGTTTGCTTCAACTTTGCAAAGTTGAGGTCTTGCAACTGCAGTTGGACCTCTTGGTGTTTTCTCACTGGTTTGTTGTTTGATGCTTGCTCTTGTTTGCTTCAACTTTGGAAGGTTGAAGTCCTGCAGTCGCAATTCGAACTGTTCTTGCACTTTGCAATGTTGAAATCCTGCGCCCTTGTTTGCTTTAACTTTGCAAGGTTGGTGTTCTGCATTCACAATTGGACCCGTTGTTGCAGTTTGCAGGGTTGAGATTCTGCACCTTCAATTGGAACTGCGCTTCTGTCGTTCCCCATTCACAATTAAGTTTCAATACCATGGTTTCATTCCTATTCGTTGTTTGTTGTTTACTATTTGCAGTTTGTAGGTAAGAATTTTCAATACTAGGAAGTGCTGAAAATAAAAATAAATGTAAAAAAAAACTAGAAATAATACAAGTGGAAATTCTCTTACATAACATCCTTATATGTGACTACTGGGATCAAAGAAACAAGAATGTATCGCTATCCCCAAAAAGTGTTGAACAAGAAATCTTGTCGCCTTTGCAGGTCAATGTTGAATACATAACCCACATGTGTCACATCCATAGTGACATATAAAAAAGGATATGGGATGTTCTCATCTTTCTACTCCTGGAACCATACGTTTAGTGCATTTTTCAGGCTATCCCATTCCAATCACATATGCCCACTTTCATGTCATGGACATCATAGCATAGCTCTTTGAAAAATGATAATGCAAAGGGATTTTCCAAAATAATTCAGAGTTTTCATTGCAGAGCAAGCATCTACGAGGACCTTGCCATGCCTTCTTTGCAGGTTATGACAGGGCAAGATTTTATTCTGATGCAAAACCACATATAGTTGTTGGTTTTATTTTAGACTTAGGGTCTTCCAAAGCATCTTCCATCATCATTTTTAGATCTGGACCTCGTCTTGTGGAAATGATTCTTTGTAACCTGAATGGACAGTTCACTGATCTGTCTTAGGATGAGTTTTCGAGTGCCCAATTTTAGAATATCTTCTTGATCTTGTAAGATAATTGAAACATTTTAGAATATATTCTTCATCTTGTAAGATAATTGAAACCTTAAGAAGTTGTGCTATGTGTTGGTTCCGTTCCTGTGATAAAAGTCCATAATTCCTAGTTCTTCCGCTTTTGTTTATCCCACAAACCATCTATGTGAGTTTTCTGAGTGGGAGAGACATCAACAAGTCGTTTCAAATCTGTTTAGTGTTGATTTCTAAAGAGTGGGGATGAAAATAAATGATGAATATGATTGTAAATCTATATACAATGGCTACCAAAACACTTATAAGATGCACACCTAAAATAAATTCAAAAATTATGTCTTAAATACTCAGTCTTTGTATAGAGAAAATTTAGTGTTGTTTAATTTTCATTATCTCTTCTATATGGTTCAATGCTCACTATAGCTTTGTTTGTTTGTCATATTCTATAGAAACCACAGAGCATTGAATTTGAAACGAAGAAGGTTGAAGGATACATAGCGGAATTGGTATGCAATTCCGAACTTCTAGTTTTCTTTTTCCTTTTTTCTATTTGCATATTATCTAAACATAACTAAGAAACATCTTGAAAATCACAACTTAAAAGATGAAGCAAGTAATAGATGTTGACTACTATCAAATAGATACAAACTCCATTATACATGACGACATTGACCATGTATTTCATAAAAATGGGCTTTTTAGATTAGATGCATTCTCGTATACTGTGGGAGATTGCCTCTTCGATGCATTTCAAGTTCTATTGCATTTTCGTTATTCCTCGACCGAGTTGCGCAATGGATTTATAGATCATTTCTTGGCCTATTTAGAAAATGACAACGTTGAGGCATTAGAGTCACATCAATACGAATTGGCATCTTATTTTCTTTTCCAATTGCATGTAATACATGATGTCAGTTCATATTTTTCAAAGATGCGATTGTCTGCATCTGCAACTCATCTTGCACATGACAGGGGGCTTTGGGGAGATACATTTTGTATACAGTGGCTGGCCAAGTGGTTGAATATATCAATTGGAATTTGGTCATTAACAAGAAAAAAAAGATATCTACTATTCAATAAAATTGCATATAGGGATCCATATTGCATCTTGTTCCATGATGTCAATCCTCTAAGTGGTCATTATGAACCATTACTCTATAAAAAATTATCCATATGAAATCTTGGAGGACCTCATATTTACTTGTCCCTCACCTACAAATACCTTCAATTGAATTGGAAATGAATTATGCATAATATACACTCCCATGGATTGCACATAGAAACAACTAATACATCTACTTGTGGAGATAGTATGTTCAATGCAATTTTCTATTTGATAGCAATATAGTTTGATGTGAACTCACTACGCCTTTACACTGTGCAATCCTTTTGCCATGCAATTATAGGTGGCAATCAACAGGCGTTTAATTGCTTGCATCAACACCTTTTACCATATCTCATAGAAAGTATGTCAATAATTGGAAGTTGGAAACAATACCTTGTAAACATGGCAATGCCATATGAGAAAGGAAATGTCGAGGGTGGCACATTCTGTTTACAATGGATATCTATCATATTCAATGTAAATATCCAGGTCTGGTCAACCCTATCAGATGGTGCTGTCCATTCCTACTATATTGATTCAAACTACGATCGAACAATTGACATCATACCATCGAAAACAGATACTCCACACATCCATTATCAACCTTTGATAAGAAATAATTCCAGTTCAAGATCCACTGTCCATGCCACCCAACCCGTCAAATATGCATAAGCGTCACATACTGTCTAATTAGGATGAAACTCATCCCAATTGTCATAAGATCATACAGAGCTTAAACAAAAAATGTAGACTGACTTATCACAAATTGAAAAAGGTCATACGTGAAAGAAATAAATACATTGGTGCACTTCTTTCTATACCTTTGAGTTGTACAACCGGTCATCATGAGGTGAAAGGGAGCTTGACTAAGAAAAAAAAACTCACATATCACAACCTAAAACAAATTGTGTGTGCACAACACGATCACATTTTTGCATTTTCTGTTGAACACAAACATCGCATGTCCAATGGCAAAGAACATCATTGTTTGCACCATCAAGATGGCGAGGAGACAATGCTCATAACAAATGTCGATTCCACCTTCAACATAGTTTGTCAGCAAGTGAAACTAGTTTCAAGTGGCAACCATAAGTTAACCTACCACATGTTGAAAAAACATATACGTGAGAGAAACATGTGCATCTACATATCCCACAATGGCCATGATACTAACTGAGAGGGAAAAA
>SNQJ01S0151965.1:12217-35210 GCA_010110895.2 Picea sitchensis
ATAGTTAGTATAGTTCACATAGAGTGTATATTTACAGATTGTTTCCACAGAGAACAAACGAAAAATAGCTATGGGAAAATGATAGGGTTAACATTGTTATAACCATGAATATAGGAGGATGCTAAAGAATACAAACATATAACTGGTAAAATGTTTATGACCACAAGGGCACCATAAGCCATGAATATTAGCAGAGAATCAGTCAGCCCGAGAGCACTCTTAACCAATCTCAAGAACTGTAAAAACCAAAAGACCCATCCGGGAGGATTTTTTTTTACGAAAGAAGTATACTGATACATTACCAAACAAAGTGTTACGCATAAGTTACAGAGTACAAGAGAAGTGAAGTATTACATACCTTGTGTAGTAGAGGAACCATAGTCGCCTGGCCTCCTTCCATTTTGTTTATTTAGAGCTGAGATTCCATTATCGTTAGCCACACAGAGCAGGGCAAGGTTAGCTTGCAGAGAAAAAACATTCTTTGTGAAAAGAACAATCATTAAAATGAGCATTACCTCAGGTCTTGTTAGCGGAGTAATGCAATGGTGACACGGTAGTACTTTTCCATGTGAAACTATCAATGTGGCAGGGTTATGTTGGACATAGTGGCCAAGTGTCATTTCCCAGGGAGGTACAATTTAGGTCTCCATTCAATCACTTATACAGGGTTTAAATGTCGAACTGAAATCCTCCATTAATAAGACTACAAACAAATTTATTGTTGATTCATGATGCTAGCCAGATAGGGTTACAAATTGTGTGTAATGGTTACGTTTGTCATTTTAGGTTAAGGGATTACCCCGTATGCTTCCCAAATCATTAAACAACTCGGGACTAATGATAGGTATCATTGGGAGGTTTCTAACGATATGTCCACCAGGAAGTCCCTGTATGTTAACGATAATGATAGATAACTATATTCATAGTCATGTCACAATAACCTCCTATGTATTAAATGTTTATGCAGTACAGTGAATAGGTTGTTGGTATATATGTTAAACATTATAGTTATCATATAGATAAGTTTAGTGACATATATGTTAAAAAAAATATTTACGTTATGGATCGATTTATACATAAAATCCATATATTACATAGTGTTGTATATTAGCATAAGTATGTTGGTATCGATAGAGTAAGGTTATGATATTTTAAGTAACAAACTATTTATATATATACCTTTGAACATGGATAATGCCAACACTATGAGATCCATATGATAGTGCATAGTAAACTATGTGGATGCTTGTCAAATGGATAAACATTAAGGGTTATGGGTAGACTATTGCACAATGTGACTTTTTCATAGAATAATTTAACTCAAAGAGGTAGATATTCTATGGGTTATGATAGCCTGGTTACAATCGTATTAAGTACAGAATAAGCGTAATCTTTTGAATTCAGTAACGACGATAAAACTACTCTACATATAATAAAGCTATGTTTGAACAAATATTGAAGATTAAAGGATATTTAATGTCCCTAACAAAAAAAAATATTATTGGTAAATTTTGGGTACATTACATGTCTAAATTTGGAGATTTAATGTCCCTGCGCATGTACAATTCTATGAATCCACATACATGGGATGAGAGTATCCCCTATGTCCAACATAGTTAAAACAATTCTCTTCATAATTCCACCGAACATAGCCCATTTCAGGTGGGTCTGGGATTCCAACCCTTGGGACCTGTTGGAGCCGCCTTTTTCAACAGGTTTAAATATATTTTTTAAAATCAAATGTTGATTTTTGAGTTCTTTTTCACTTCGTGACATTTACATACTGAAAATCTCAGTAATCTTGACATGCGAAATAGCGAAGGATGTTATGCTTCATAAGTTACCACTTTTTATCGTTAAACGAGAGTTTTTACTCTTTGTACCTCGGAATATCGCTCTTCGGGAGTTACAAGTCACAAGATTTACAACCCCCGATGTGCGAGTTTGCAAAAAGTTTTAAAAATCCTACCTTAGGTGAAAGACGAGAGTAAAAATCTTTAAACCTCAGACAAGTGTTGTCGGGATTTCGTGTCTCGGCATTCACTCTCTCCTAAAACATTACCATCATAACTCCGAAAGACAAAGCCGCGAGACTTTCACATAAGTAACTCGGGTTAGTGTCCAAAGTGTTTAGTTTGACCATGGTTGAAGTCTCTTGGGATTTCGTGACTCGGCATACGTTCCTCCTGAAAACTATACTTTCGAAACCCTGAGTGGCGAAGTCGCGATGTTGCTCAAACATAATTAATTAAAACACTTAATCCGGTTTACCTTTTGGTTTAAATATATCACATCATAGTGATCTCGGGATTTCGTGACTCGGCTAGCGCTCCTCCTAGAAACTATACCCTCGAAGCCCCGAGCCGCGAAGTCGCGATATAAATTAAAACATGATTAATTAAACACTTAATCCTGGTTACGTCATTGCTTAACTAAATCTAATCATCGTGATCTCGGGTTTTAGAGGCTCGAAAGGTTAGAGTGAAAACTCCCGATATGGCGAACACCGAAAGGTTGATTAAAGTTTAATTAAGCTTAATCAAAAAAGCTAAGCCAACTTAATCAGTGTTCGATACAAATAATAATATGCACAGTCAACGAGGTAATTTTAAATTTTCTTGCACCAACTTATGTCACGAATCATCGAAATTTATGACATTAATTGGAAATGAGGCGAAACGACAAGTAAGGATAGGGTCTTTATTGCTAAATCTGTCTCTAAATATGATTTGACCAATTCTATTCATAAAGACACCTAGATTTTAAATGATCGAAGATATAGATCTTTTTCCTTTTTGTTATGTTCATAAAGCTCATTTCTATCCCACGCAGATAAGTTTTTCTCAACAAACTGATCTCTGTATGTATACGCATTTTTATTACAGGAGAGCTAAGTCATAATCTTCTGTCATGGCCCCGCAAAAAGCGTCCAAGACAAGTGCTTAGATTTCGGGACAAGGTTCCGATAATGTTTCAGATACTTCACCTCAAAGCGTTGATTTCGTATGAGCATGGTCATACATCTCAGAGGTATTGCAATCAGATTTGGTGAACTGTTTGGACGATTCCAGTGACAACGAGAAAGATGACATGACTACAAAATACAAGATTGTCTTCCAAGCAGAGATGCACAAAGTAGCGGCCAGGCCACGTCTTCTAACTTACTGTGACATGATCCGATAGGCGCTAGATCATGTAGATATCCCTACCAGAACCATCATTAGTGAGAAGAAGGTCATTGTTGGGACCTTTAGACTAGAAAACTTATAGGATATGTACAAGTTACCACCGACGTCGAACTTCACATACAATGCAGATTTTCTAGAGGATTTTAAGCATAAGGAGTGCGAGCAATACGGGAAAAGATTATCTGATTTGACCAAGGATTGGGTCTCACACCTAGTGAAGTTCAGGGTATATAGCAATGGAATTTATTCCATATCTTCTTTGGAACCACAACTCAAATACATAGCGATCATGACCTGTAGATTCTATGGTAGGGAAGACACCACGCATTTTTTCCTCCCATGTGTGCCTCTGATGCACACAGTAGCAGAAGGCTATTCTTTCGACTGGGCCAAACTGTTATCAGATAGTCTGACCAGTCGGATTATAGAATATCAGACGCAGAGGGAAAGCGGGAAAGCCACCTCATTTTTTATGTCTGCATACATAATGGATGCCATGTGTTCCATGTCACCTTTTCCCTTAATGAGTTGGAGCTGGGCTCCATCGAATACTGAGCCTATCCATGCCTATCATTCTAAGATTTGGGAGGATAAGGCCTCATATTTTATATATGAAATCTTCAATTGGGTAATGGTACCAATGCATGTCGCCATCTTCGATAATCCATCGCCCCAGATCTCAGATAGCATTGTGGCAAATTTGAGCAGGGTGGCCGACTGGTACATGGAGGAAGAGTTTTCATACATCAAAGTTTTCGACATTTCTGTCCCTCCACATACTCTACCATTATTTATACCTGATAGGTTGGCCTGTCGTGAGATCGCCATGAAAACTGTGATCAGTGGCATAAGTAAAGAGATGAAGGGGTTTTCAAAGAAGGTATGGCCAACTTTCCCCATTCTTTTAAACACATATTCTTTATTATATTTCGAGCATGAAAAGGTAGAGGCGACAACCTTATAATATATAAAATTAGTGACGTAGGCGTGCCCTCAGGAACGTCCACTCATAGGACCTCCTCCTTCCTTGGCCCGAAGAACTAAAAAGCTCTTCTAATTCCCTATTGGGAATTTTCCACACCCACAACAATTCTCCACGAGATCTCCCTGTTCCAATCGGGAAATCAGACTTCGCAGTTTCGCGAGTCCCATGGTCAAGTGTTTTGGATCCTCAAAACCCCAAACCCTGATATGCCGAAACACTTCCTTTTCTCCTTTAGCCCTTCCTGTCTAGACTTCCAGTCCACATGACCGCTAAATCCATAAGACCACAGTCTTACCACTTGTCGGAGTTTCGGACTTCACGGGATCACAAATTCAAGTGAAAAGTTTATGTCGGAGCTTCACTCCCTGAAACCCCGATGAAATCTACCACCTGTCCACCTCGCCGCCTCCTCCGTGGCCCACTCTTTTAGCCTGTCGGGAAATCGTGTTTCGGATTTCGTGATTCCTACTGCTATGATTCCCAAGAATCACAAAATGCCAATTCTCGATGCACGTGAGGGTTGACTCTTCCACGTCACTATCTCTTTATCTCCTTTTCGGACATCGCGAGATCGTGATTCCTAATACAACGTTTTCTTTATCCCCGGGATTCCCGATACGCTGAACCCCGACTAATCTTAGGTCTTCTGACATGTGTCCACCTTGAGATCCATCTCTAGGACTTCTTATCGGGGTTTCGAGACTTGAAAAGTCTCGAGTTTCTGGACTTCTGAAACCCCGATGCTCCAATATCCCGATGCCTCTCCGGGAATTTCCTCTATTCACTAGGACTTAACCCCAGTGCAACTCCTACCTGATCGAATGGCTGACAGGAAAACCAAAAACAATCCTATGGCTCATGGTCCTCCTGATCTTAGCCTCCTCGTGTGGCCGTAGCCTCCCCATTACTCTGGTGGATCTAACGACTGGCGAATTTTCTACGAATCCCCTCCATGAGATCCCGACCGTCGATTTCTTCCTCCTTGAGGATTTCTTTGAAAATAACCAAGTGTTCCTCTTTGCTCACTCTCCTTCTGCGCGCAACCCTGCAACTCTGGTTCTAGATGCTCCATGGCACAAACCCTCTGTGCAATCCTTCCTTAGGTTCTGAAGGTTCTATCCCTCTTGATCTTTCTCCACTCCTCAGTCTCTTAGAAAAAGAGAACCCTTTGCACACCTTCTTGATGGAAACCTACAAACACTTCAAGTGTTTGGGTTTCTTTGACCCTACACACACCTACAGCAACAGTCCTTCAAAACTTCTACTCGGATTCACAACTGAGACTCTCCCTTAGCCTGCGCACCCCTGGCATAGCTCCAGTAACCCAATTTCACTTTTGGGTGAACGATAACAAGAGTTAAACTACATAAGCCTCCGTCAACGCACTCCTTGCGGACGTTTTCGACTGCACTCCTTGCAGGAATCCTCACTCAGATAGAGAAACAATTGAAACTCATTTCTTCTTCCCTCAGATTTCAAACTCAACCATGAAATCACTTACACAACAATAAAGAAAATACATAACAGGAAAACAAACACTCATGAGCACATCATTTAACATCAACACACATAGAGAATAGACACAAAACCATTGATTTGAATCAACTTCTTCTATTAATTCAAGATCTATACATGGATGTTCTTCTACAGCTCTCTGTTATTCTCCTGTGCTCTTCCTGCTTCAACTATGTTACAATGTACAAGGAGGGTGTGTATATCCGTTTTCCCTCCTTCTTTCTAAAACTGTCTAATCTATGAATTCAAGTCTATCTACCTGCATTAATTAGTTTAAATGCCTCCTATCTACTAAGGATGAGAATGAATCTCTCAAGGTACAATACAATATACAAAGGCGCTCCTTCATAAATGGCTTCATTAAAGATTTTGGCGCATTAATTTCGAAAATATTTTCAAGCAATTTATCATGTGCTCAAAAATACGTTGCACTTGCTCCACGCTCGCTTGATATTTACGATGCTCCTGCATCAATTAGTCCATATTGAATTCAAGAAACATGACCCACATAAGGTCGTGAGTAATCACTTGGCTAGTTGTGGCCTTAAAAGGTTTGAGCACAAGAATTTGCCTCATGATGATATTTTTTGAGGCACGAGATAGTATGCCGAGGTTTTGGCTCAGATGCAAGCCTTGTCACCCAAAGAGAGGGCCGATGTTTTCAAATTCCAAGAACATAGGCGGAGCTGCCTTCCCCCAGTATTATGAGGCAAGAATCCAACGACCGTAGAGGTGCAGAAAACAAAAGCCGAAGGCTCCAAAGATTCAACACCTATCCAAGAAGAACAACAAGATAAAGAAGAGAAAACTGGGGGCTTGAAACAGGAAGTCGAGGCTTCCGATCCTCCAAATGAGCCAACTTTCGTCGTTACTCCAGAAAAATCATCTAAACAGGCTAGTAATCCCATTGTTTCTGTTACTCCCCTGCAGTCGACAAAGGGAATACCAGAGGCAGGTTGGATTTTTGGTGAAGAATTAACACCTATATCAGTGGAAGAGGTACCTTCGAATGAATTCTTATTTGATAAGAAGATAAAGGCTGTCGTGAGATAAGAACTCTACCAAGAGGCAGGTACTGTATCCAATAAATTTAAAATTATAACCGATGGAAGAACCATGAAGAAAGAAGAATTTGCAACGCAAATAGTAGGAACATTGGGTTCTTTCACTACGACAAACCAATATTCAGTTGGGACCCTAAAAGATTAGTTGAGGCAAAAAAACCATCTAATGAAGACATTAGAGGCTAAACTAGCTACGACAGAGGCTGCTGTCAAAGATCAGGCGACTACAAGTTTGGAGAAAGCTAGAATAGATGACCTAAATTAAATCGAGCGGCTCAAAGCTGATCTCGAAAAGACACAGATGATGGTTTAGACAAGTTAGACATAGATAGTCCGGTAAGGAAAATTGATAGAGCAGCTTCGGGCCAAATTAGAGTTAGTCGAAAGCCAGGTAATCGATATCGGGATATTTCAATCCCAAGAAATAGAAATCAGAAAAAGGTTATCGGTGGTGCATCAAGGTCTTCTTGTTAAAATAGAAACAATTCAAAGTAGCTGCCAACTCATTGATCAGATATTGGAGAACCTCTCTCTTAGAGAAAGGGAAGTCAGAGCGGCTCGGGTTGCATTCCAGGAGGCTATTATAGCCACAATGAGAAAGGAAATAAGAAGTAGTTCCAGTTTTCCCATCTCTGAGCAGATCAGGGGAAATATCTTGTTGAAAGAATGGGAGCAAAATATATCTGAAGGAAGACAACAAGCTAAGTAGATAAACAAATCTTGTGAAGAAACTTTCGGTTTGTTAAATGGTATGTGGTTGGGTTTTGATGGTGAAAGTAGCATTGAGGTACTGGGTCAGATCAATACAGCCAAATATCTGCTAAATATCAAGGAAAATGAAGAAAGAGAATTAGCTGAAATTTCACAAATAACCCAGACAGACATAGTTCAAATAGATAAATGGATAATTAAACCAAGTATATTATTATGTTCTATCAACGCCAGAGATCAGCAGGTGGAAGGAAAGTTGCCACAATTGGTGAAAGATTGTTATGTTTTTTAGGTCAATAACCAAATAGAACCTTCTAAGCTGATATCACAGTTGGTCGAGAAGTACATTATTTGCACGGAGCAGGCAAAAAGCTAGGTTTCTGGTACCAAATGAGGATAGAGATAAAGAAACAAAACGTTTTAACTCCTTCGATTGTAACCGAAAACCTCTGGAACGATTGAGATTCCAGCCAATAAAAATATGTATAAATATACATTTTGTAGAAAGAAAAAGGGTTGGACCTCTTTGGTCGATTGTAAGGGAGGCTATCTTCTTGTTGAGAATCAATACAAAGCAATCCAAAGAATCTTGATTCCGTCAAGACTGTGTTATGAGTTTGTTCTCTTTGTTATTCATATTCAATTTTATTTCGCTTATATACATCTAATGAATTTTGCACTACAATTTAGTAAAACTTCTACTGTGGTGGTTAAATTTTATTCATCTATATCATTTACAGTTTTTCCTCTGTATCGGCTAACAACAGATACAAGACCTGTGAACCTTTAAGTTGTCATATTTTATGCTTCGTTAGATTCCTTCTTAGTCTATTTTCTTCCTCTGTTTAAGGAGTGAGATTCTCCCTTGATAGGAGCCTTACTTTATAAACAACTAAATGTTTTTCTCATATTTCACACACTATTTATTTCAAATATAACACAGTTACAGGAAAAGGCCTTTGATTTCCATTCTGTCCTTAACATTAATTTCAAAGTTCTCTTTATAAGATCAAATTGATACAGCATAAAAACTTTCAGATTTCTTTTAATTTTTCTGTTCCTCTATGAATGTCCCCATTGTAAGACAACCTAATATTGAACCCGGTTTATCGGAGCAAACCCATATCGCTTTAAATCTCTTTGATACTATACTTAAAAAAACCACCACCCGGGTAGAACTAGAATGTTCATGGGCTGCAATAGAACGGGATATAAACATCCAGGAACAGTTGGAAGCTAGACAACGACAACCTAGATATCAACCCTAGCTTCCTTTCCCGAAGTTATACTATCCTCCCTTTTTACACCTTACTAACTTTCAGATGCCTAGACACTGTATTTTTTAAAGCCTTAATTATAGACTCTGGCACAACATCTTTTTGGCGTTGTTGCCGGGGACGAAGTTACGAAACCTTTTCCCTGGGAAGAATGACATATATTTTCAAATTTCACCCTTTGATAGTGAACAAAGAGTGGGAACTTTCTAAAGGATTTTCCTATATTTCACTTGGGAACTCTACATATAAGTAAGTTGTCATCTGGTCAAAGGAATACCACACAAAACCCAGAGAGCAAGAAGACCACGCCTATTGCAGATCCTGAAAAAATACTGAAAGCTAGAGGTTCTCTTAAGATGACTACTATAGTCTATCAACTTAAGCACCCGTAGCCCAATACCAACACTTCTTGTGAACCTTCAACTTCACATAGTACCCCTCCCAAGATCACTAATTCATTTTTAGCTAGTTATGTGGAGTATGAACTTGGTTTTGAAGCCTACCCATAGGGTCTATCCTTTCTTACAATGACTTAGAAGATGCTTTTCTTAGACAATTGGGTGAGAGAAAAGACCACTTATATTATCTAACCGAGATTGGATCTTTAAAGAAAAGGAATTGAGAAACAATTATGGAATTTATCCAAATATTTAAATTGTATAATGAATCCGATTGATTAAACTTTCCCAACCTGCGTGAAAGTAGCCGGGGAGCTTCCGAACCTTCATTTAACAAATTGTATAATAAGATCCCAGTCGAAGTTAAACTTTCCCAACCTGCAGCCAAAGTAACCTTCGCAGGAGCTTTCGAACCCAACTTCACCCTTCTCTTAAGAGAAAGGCGGGGGGCTACCTTAACCCGAAAGCAGGATGATGCTATGGAAATCAAATCTAACATGACGACCTCAGGTAAGTTGAAAGCTAGGGTAGAAATGAGAAACAAAGAAACCAGACGTTTTAGGGAACAAACAGGACCCTCAAGATCTAATATATCCGCTGACGACAAAATGGATGATATGGCTAGGATAATTAAAGAGTTGTCGAATAAGATTTCCAGAATGGAGCTAGATCAATCCAAGAGTCATCCTTTCGTTAAAAGATAATTTAGAAGAAACCCCAACCCTAAAAATCAACAAAGGCAGATTAAAAATGAAGATCATAAAATTCAAACCCCGTTAAAAAATGAAAATTTTATAGGAGGAAATGACCTAGAATATTTCAAGGGACTTGAATAATATATGACAAATTTGGGCGATTATTTCATTCAACCCTATGTAACTAAAGAAAATTACGAGAGGTCGTTGAACACACCTCAACCATCAAATGAAGATGATGATATAAACAACAATGATTTCACTATATGTTAAGAAACGTCTAATTCCATGACAGCTCGGGTCCATTCGAGGTATAACTTGAGGTCTAAAAACAAACCTATGTTGATTTCTCAATCGAAGAAAATTCTCCCTAGAGATGAAATATATTTGCCTACCCTGAAAGAGACCGAAAAATTTAACAACAAAATAAAAGAGGTAGACTTGTTGGACCTCAAAACGAAGGAGGTTGAGACCAAATCAAGTGAAATAAAGACAACTGAGACATTCGCACCGGTAAGTAAACTCATGAGTAATAACTCTGCCTAGACAAATAAGTTGGAGAAGAAAGAGCTCGAGGTTTCAACTAGAGAAATAGACAAGGTTAGCGATGGTTTTAGTTTTGAAAATGAGATAAATAGGATAAAATTACCGATCCCGCTGGTTGAATTAGCAAAGAATCCTACATATCGAAAGCAGATAACCAAAGTGATAGGTTGTTCAAATCAAGAAAGTCAATCAAACGTAATAAATTTGGAAGATGATAAGCCCAATATCACTTTCGGTCCACATTTCGAGGGTGCCAGAGACACCGTTGCTCCTTTCTATATCACCCTAAATGTACACGATCGACTGCTACATAACTGCATGCTAGATTCTGGAGCTTCACATAATGTGATGCCCAAAGCAATGATGGATAGACTAGGCCTCGAGATCACTCGACCTTATGGAGATATCTACTCTTTCGATTCGAGAAGAGTTAAGTGCATGGGTATGATAAAATATTTAGTAGTCACCCTTGCACAGGTCCCAGTCAAAAGTGTCCTGATGGACGTAGTTATTGCTGATATTCCCCCAAAGTATGGCTTACTGCTATCAAGGTCATGGGGATCCAAACTTGGGGGGTCCCTCCAGGTGGACATGAATTATGCCACAGTTCTTATATTTGGTGGGAATCTTACTCGGTTAGCCTATACAGTGAGCGATCCTCAAAATCCTAACAATTTTCTTGTTTACATTGCTGATCAAGATCTAGGAAATTGTATTTTGTCTTTTGACGATGGTATAGATAGTTGCACAGAATAAAATTACATAGACGAGAAAGAATCTGAAAATATGCATAGCCCACGGATCTGCAAAATGTTTTTTGACGGTGCTCTGTCATGTGAAGGAGCAGGTGCAGGAGTACCTTTTGTGGTGCCTGAAAATAATTTTGTTGTCCCTTTTTCTTACAACATTCAATGGGATATAGACTACACTAACAATGTATGTGAATATGAGGCCTTAGTATTAGGATTGGAAGCTACCAAGAAGTTGAACATAAAAAACCTGGAAGTATATGGAGACACTGAGTTGATAGTCAAACAAATGAATCGACAATACCAAGCCAAACACCCTAGATTGAGAGCATATAGAAATTGTGCCTGGGATCTAATGGAGAATTTCTTCTTGTCTATAAAAATTCACTTCATCCCACATGTTGAAAATTTGTAGGCCGATTCATTAGCCAAGGCATCCTCAACGTTCGCTCCCCCCACATATTTTAAATTAAAATACCATATAGAGGTAAGGCACAGACCATCCATCCCAAACAACATATAACACTCGCAGGTTTTCGAGGATGACGAACAGATCAGGAAGTTCCTAGAAGAAGTGGGCGAATTTTATGAAACTCACATCAATCAAGAGAATCAAAATGATCACACATGGATCATGCAAGAAGGAGAAGACCCTCAGGAGTTTCGAGAAAAATTTTCCAACCATCGCATGTTAGTTTTAAAAAGTAATCAGATTCCAAAGGGATTAACCCCCCTGGATTAATTTTGATTCCAAAGGGATCAAAATGACATGCCTTTAAAATCCACTCTCCAACCCCAACTAGAAGAGGTTGAAGATTGCAACGTAGGGACAAAAGAGGAACCTAGGATGGTGAAAATATCAAAGTACCTTCCTCCTGAGGTGAAAAATAAGTATAAAGATTTGCTTGCACGATATAAAGACATTTTTGCTTGGTCTTATGAAGAGCTTAGGACCTATTACACTACTATGATCGAACACAAGATACCTCTGAAGCCTGGTGTCAAACCCTTTAGGCAAAATCTTAGACAAATCAACCCTATCTTATTACTCGTAGTCGAAAGAGAAGTTAAGAAGCTTTTAGACGCGAAAATAATAGTACCACTGAGATACTCCAATTGGGTGGAAAACTCTGTTCCGATTAGAAAAAAGAGTCAGGAGATTAGACTATGTGTTGATTTCAGAAATTTAAATAAATCTTCCCTCAAAGAAAACTATCCTTTACCTAAAATGGATCACATATTAGAAAAAGTAGTCAGAGCAAATAGGATGTCTATGATCGACGGTTTCTTTGGGTACAGTCAAATTGTTGTAAATGAACAAGATAAAGAAAAAATAGCCTTCACTACACGTTGGGGTACATTCATGTATGATAACATGCCTTTCGGTCTAATGAATGCAGGTGCCACCTTCCAGTGTGCTATGGATATCACTTTCATCGGTGAAAGAGACAAGTTTGTGGTTATCTATCTCGATGATCTAACTATTTTTTCTAAGTCTGACGAAGATCATTTAATACATCTCAAACAGACTTTCGAAAATTGCCACAGGTTCGGTCTGTCTTTAAACCCCAAAAAATCTCACTTCGCCATGCGAGAAGATAAACTCCTGGGCCATATTGTGTCCCGAGACGGAATTAAAATTGATCCCAGCAAGGTTCAAGCTATAGACACTATAAATATTCCTATAAATGTAAAAGAAATTCAGTCATTCTTAGGAAAGATAAACATTTTGAGAAGATTTATCCCAAACTTTGCTGAAATTGTGAAATTAATCATAAGTATGTTAAAGAAAAATAGCGAGGTAAAATGGACAGCAGAGGCCAAAGAATTGTTTGCACGTATCAAGAGGGTTATAAGCGAGGCACCTGTACTGGAAAGCCCCGATTATATAAAGGATTTTATCATTTTCTCGTTCGCCTCCGAGCATACCATTGCCGTGGTGCTCCTCCAGAAAAACGAGGAAGGTTTCGAACAACCGATAGAATTATTTAGCAAAAGTCTCAGAGACGGGGAACTAAAGTATGATATAATGGAAAAACAAGCATATGCTATGGTAAAGGAATTAAAATCTTTTATAACTTATGTATTGCATTCCAAGATAATCGCGTATGTACCTACTAGCTCTGTAAAATATAGTTTAGTGAAACCTGACAGTGATGGAAAAAGGGGATGTTGGCTCGCAAAAATTCAAGAATTTGATTTGGAAATAAAGCCGACGAAACTAGTAAAAGGTCAAGGTTTGGATAAACTCTTAGCTGAATCTAATTTCAAAGCTCTCGACATAAATAACATACATGGATATGGAGAAGATGAAGATATGAGCGAGCTCTATGAGAAAACAAGTGAAATCAGAATCGAAGAGAAGTTTACCTCCTCTAACTGGTACAAAAACATAGAATCCTACCTACTGACTTTGAAGTGTCCAAGTGATTTATCTGCATCCAAAGCCAGAATGCTAAAACTACATGCGGTCAAATATTGTAAATCTGAGGGTAAATTGTTTTGGAAGGACCCACTTGGCTTCCTGTTGGTTTGTTTGGTTGAATCTGAAACAGAGGAGGTCATAAGCGAATTCCACGATGGAGTGTGTGGGGGACATCACGCTTGGAGAGTGACAGCTTATAAAATCCTGAGGGCAGGGTATTATTGGCCTAAACTTTTCTCAAATGTAAATGCCAAAGTCAGGGCTTGCAACCCTTTCCAACTGTTCGCAGGCAAGCATAAACTCCCATCATTACCTTTATCTCCAGTCAAAACAGAGGCTCCTTTTCAGCAGTGGGGACTGGATTTTATAGGTGAAATTAACCCCCATTCCAGTGCTCAACACAAATGGATCCTAACCGCCACATATTACTGTACTAAATGGGTAGAGGCTATTCCCACTAGGAGGGCTATAGATTTGGTGGTAATAGATTTCCTAGAGGAAAACATTTTATCTAGATTCGACTACCCCCGAAAGATAGTAACAGATAATGCCCAGTCTTTTAAATCTATGGCTATGATCAGTTTTTGCCAGAAATACAATATTGTACTTGGCCATTCTACGACATATTATCCCCAAGGAAATGGACTGGCTGAGTCTTCGAACAAGAGTCTGATCAACATAATTAATAAAGTGTTGAATGAGAACAAGAGATCCTAACATGTACATTTAAAATACACACTATGGGCAAATCAGATTGGCACAAAAAACTCCATTGACATTTCTCCTTTCCAGATGGTATACGGGACTAACGTGGTATTACCTATAAACTTGACACTTCCCGAAATGAAACTATGGCAAGATGAGAAAGAAGAACCAAACCACGTCACAATAAGAATAAATCAGCTGATCGAATTACAACAACATAGGGTCGAGGTGGACGAAAGATTGCAAAAATATCAAGAGGACATGAAAATGTTATTTGACCGTAAGACAAAAGACAAAGAGTTTTTTCTGAGTGATTTGGTCTTAATATGGGATGCAAGGAAGGAAGATTCAATGAAACATGGTAAATTCGATCATATTTGGTATGGACCATTTAGAGTCGCAGCTTCCGAAGGAAAAAATTCATTTTTATTAGAAAATCTAGATGGTAAAATTTTCAATGCCCCTGTCAACGGGTGTTATCTAAAACACTACATGAAATAATTGGTTCCCAAAGGATTTCCATTGTATATACCAGTTTGTATTTACTTTCTATTTCATGATTCCCTTGAGGTAAGTTTTCAATTTTAATTAATTAGGTCAGTATAAATAGAGATACACGATTTTCAAATACATTCAACTCTTTTAAGGGACACTCTTCGTGTTTACAGGATTTCATCTTGCGACCTAAACGAGCGAAAGGAGAAAACGGAAATTCATGTATCGGAGGCTAAATTCATCGAAATCAGGTCATAGAAAAGGTTTTCAGTTGTTTCAAAATGGTAAGGTAAAGGTATGAACTCCCGAGAATTCTGTTCTTTAAGAAAGCAAAGGTCTCCTAAGCACCGTAAAGGTCCCTAATTTTTTCGTTTAGTTGTTATTAAAAAGAAAAATTACTTGCTTTGGGTCCTAAGAAGTTAAATTAAAATAAAGATAGGTGATAGTTAAGTAAATCATCTCTGGGAAAGAGTTTTCAAAAAACGATTTAAATTTTCAACCCCTGCTCCTCAGTGTACAAAAATCTGTCTGTCACCTTTCTTCTAGTCTTCACTTTTATTTATTTTTATATTTAAAAAAAAAAAAAATGGCCAAGTACTTTTCCATATTTATATACATAGGGGGAAGAGATTATGTTTTAACTTTGAAATATGTAAAGCATATTTTGGAAAGGAGGTTGGTCTTCATAGCTCCTCAGTCTCTTACTAAGCAGGTTATGCGTAGGTGGATCTTGACCTTTTTGGGTTTTTAAACAGTTTTGAAGGATTGAGGCTTGCTCTAAGGAAAACCCCTAGAAATGATATTTCCCCTTTTTCCTGCGGGTTAAGGTGTGGTGAAGGATAAGGAAAGGTTGGTACCGAGAAATCAAAGTAAGTTAACAGNATATCACCCCTCATACAAATTGATTGCCCCCACTTCGTGTTCTAAAAAGAAAATTATAAGACAGATGGTGAAAAGAAAGTCATATCTAATTGTACATCTAGTCTGAAAAGACGATGAAAGGAAATTCATAAATGATTGCCCTCGTCTCATCATTTAAATGCATACATATATTTCGAAGTGGTGAAAGGAAATTCAGTAAAAAGGGGCAGATAACTTCACCAGGGTACTGAACAGGCCCGCTGGCAGTGAAGCAATATTTGAGATGTCTGTAAGGTTGTTATACACGATTTTCACTCTACTTTGGTAATCAACTTTCTTGAGACTAGATCCTCATCCTAATCCCGAACATGACTCCCCGATTAAAAATAAGTAATAAATTTTGTTGGATGCAAGCCAAAAGTTACAAGATCTGTTGGATTTCCTAGAAATGATTTGGTTTGTCTAAATGAAAACCTAAATTCAGTAAAGAGAAAGAGAAAGTCATGAAAGGGACTGTAGCTGAGTATCAAACATAGTGAATATTTAAAATATTTGCAGAAGTGAAAGACAAGATCTCTTCTTCCCTCTGTTTATCTTTTCCCTAAAGGAAGTTTAGCAGAAGTGAAGCAAATGACTCCATTTACCCAATACATGCACGTGGTCTACTGTTCTTCCCATCTTGCAGGAAGACAGGATCACTAGTTGGAGCTTATGTTGGAGTCACCTTTTTCAACAGGTTTAAATATATTTTTTTAAATCAAATGTTGGTTTTTGAGTTCCTTTTCACTTTGTGACATTTACATACTGAAAATCTCACTAGTATCGACATGCGAAATAGTGAAGGATGTTATGTTTCATAAGTTACCACTTTTTATCGTTAAACGGAAGTTTTTACTCTGTTTACCTCGGAATATCTCTCTTTGGGAGTTACAAGTCACAAGATTTACAAGCCCTGATGTGCAAGTCCGTGATTTTTTTTAAAAAGCCTACCTCAGGTGAAAGATGAGAGTAAAAATCTTTAAACCTCAGACACGTGCTGTCAGGATTTCGCGTCTCGGCAGTCAATATCTCCCAAAACATTACCGTCATAACTCCAAAAGATGAAGCCACAAGACTTTCACATAAGTAACCTGGGTTAGTGTCCAGAGTGTTTAGTTTTGACCATGGTTAAAGTCTCTCAGGATTTCGCAACTCAGCATACGTTCCTCCCGGAAACTATACCTTCGAAACCTCGAGTGGCGAAGTTGCGATGTTGCTCAAACATAATTAATTAAAAAAATTAATCCAGTTTACCTTCTGGTTTAAATAAATCACATCATAGTGATATTGGGATTTCGCGACTCGACTAGCGCTCCTCCCGAAAACTATACCCTTGAAGCCCCAAGCTGCAAAGTCGCGATATAAATTAAAAAATGATTAATTAAAAATTAATCTTGGTTACGTCCTCACTTAACTAAATATAATCATTGCGATCTTGGGTTTTAGAGGCTCGAAAGGTTAGAGTGAAAAATCCCAATACAGCGAACGCCGAAAGGTTGATTAAAGTTTAACTAAGCTTAATCAAAAAAGCTAAGACAACTTAATCATTGTTCGATACAAATAATAATATGTACAGTCAACGAGGTAATTTTAAATTTTCTTGCGCCAACTTGTGTCACGAACCATTGAAATTTATGGCATTAATTGGAAATGAGGTGAAACGAAAAGTAAGGATAGGGTCTTTATTGGTAAATCTGTCTCTAAATATGATTTGACCGATTATGTTCATAAAGACACTTAGATTTTAAATGATTGAAGATATAGATCTTTTTCCTTTCTCTTCTATTCATAAAGATCATTTCTATCCCACGCAGATAAGTTTTTCTCAGCAAATTGATCTCTGTATGTATACGCATTTTTATTACAGGAGAGCTAAGTCACAATCTTTTGTCATGGCCCTGCGAAAAGCGTCNGCATACGTTCCTCCCGGAAACTATACCTTCGAAACCTCGAGTGGCGAAGTTGCGATGTTGCTCAAACATAATTAATTAAAAAAATTAATCCAGTTTACCTTCTGGTTTAAATAAATCACATCATAGTGATATTGGGATTTCGCGACTCGACTAGCGCTCCTCCCGAAAACTATACCCTTGAAGCCCCAAGCTGCAAAGTCGCGATATAAATTAAAAAATGATTAATTAAAAATTAATCTTGGTTACGTCCTCACTTAACTAAATATAATCATTGCGATCTTGGGTTTTAGAGGCTCGAAAGGTTAGAGTGAAAAATCCCAATACAGCGAACGCCGAAAGGTTGATTAAAGTTTAACTAAGCTTAATCAAAAAAGCTAAGACAACTTAATCATTGTTCGATACAAATAATAATATGTACAGTCAACGAGGTAATTTTAAATTTTCTTGCGCCAACTTGTGTCACGAACCATTGAAATTTATGGCATTAATTGGAAATGAGGTGAAACGAAAAGTAAGGATAGGGTCTTTATTGGTAAATCTGTCTCTAAATATGATTTGACCGATTATGTTCATAAAGACACTTAGATTTTAAATGATTGAAGATATAGATCTTTTTCCTTTCTCTTCTATTCATAAAGATCATTTCTATCCCACGCAGATAAGTTTTTCTCAGCAAATTGATCTCTGTATGTATACGCATTTTTATTACAGGAGAGCTAAGTCACAATCTTTTGTCATGGCCCTGCGAAAAGCGTCCAAGAAAAGTGTTGAGATTTTGGGACAAGGTTCCGATAATGTTTCAGATACTTCACCTCAAAGCGTTGATTCTGTACAAACCTGGACATACATCTCAGAGGTTTTGCAATCAGATTTGGTGAACTGTATGGATGATTCCAGTGACAACGAGAAAGACAACATGACTACAAAATACAAGATCATCGTCTAGGCAAAGATGCACAAAGTAACGGCCAGGTTACGTCTTATGCCTTACTATGACATGATTCGATGGGCGATAGATCACGTAGATATCCCTACCAGAACCATCATCAGTGAGAAGAAGGTCACTCTCGGGACCTTTAGACCAGAAAAATTACAGACGATGTACAAGTTACCACCCACGTTGAACTTCACATACAATGCAGAGTTTCTAGAGGATTTTAAACATAAGGAGTGCAAGAAATACGGGAAAATATTATCTGATTTGATCAAGGATTGGGTCTGACACCGAGCTAAGTTTAGGGCAGATAGAAATGGAATTTATTCCATATATTCTTTGGAACCACAGTTCAAATACATAATTATGATGACCTGTAGATTGTATGGGAGGGAAGACACCACATATTTTTTCCTCCCATGGGTGCCTCTGATGCACACAGTAGAAGAAGGCTATTCTTTCGACTGGGAAAAAATGTTATCAGATAGTCCGACCAGTCGGATTACATAATATCGGACGTAGAGGGAAAGCGGAAAAGCCACCTCATTTTTTATGTCTGCATACATAATGGATGCCATGTGTTCCATGAGACCTTTTCCCTTAATGAGTTGGAGTTGGGCTCCATCGGAGACTGAGCCTATCCATGTCTATCATTCTAATATTTGGGAGGATAAGGCCTCATATTTTATATATGAAATATTCAATTGGGTAATAGTACCGATGCATGTCGCCATCTTCGATAATCCACCGCCCTGGATCTTAGATAGCATTGCGGAAAATTTGAGCAGGGTGGCTGACTTGTACGTGGAGGAAGAGTTTTCATACATCAGGGTTTTTTATGCTTCTGTCCCTCCACACACTCTACCATTATTTATACTCGTTAGGTTGTCCTGTCATGAGATCACCATGCAAACCATGATCGATGGCATAATTAAAGAGCTGAAGGGGTTTTCAAAGAAGGTATGACCACCTTTCCCCATTCTTTTAAACACCTATTCTTTATTAGATTTTAGGCATGCAAAGGCCGAGGCAACAACCTTAGAAGATATAAAATTAGTCCATATTGAATTCAAGAAACACAACCCACACAAGGTCATGAGTAATCACTTGGCTAGCTATGGCCTTAAAAGGTTTGAGCACGAGAATTCGCCTCATGATGATATTTTTCGAGGCGCGAGATCGTATGTTGAGGTTTTGGCTCGGATGCAAGCCTTGTCACCCAGAGAGAGGGCCAATGTTTTCAAATTTCAAGAACATAGGCAGAGCTACCATCCCCCAGTATTATAGGGCGAGAATCCAACGGTCGTAGAGGTTCAGAAAACAAAAGATGAAGGCTCCAAAGATTCAACACCTGGCCAAGAAGAACAACAGGATAAAGAAGAGAAAACTGGGGGCCCGAAACAGGAAGCTGAGGCTTCCGATCCTCCAAATGAGCCAACTTTGTTCGTTACTCCAGGGAAATCATCTAAACAAGTCAGTAATCCCATTGTTTATGTTACTCCCCTGCAGTCGACAAAAGGAACACCATACGCAGGTTGGATTTTTAGTGAAGAATTAACACCTATATCAGTGGAAGAGCTACCTTCGAATGAATTCTTCTTTGATAAGAAGAGAAAGGCTATCGTGAGACAAGAAATCTACCAAGAGGCAGGTACTGTATCCAAGAAATTTAAAATTATAACCGATGGAAGAACCATGAAGAAAGAATAATTTGCAACGCAAATTGCAGGAACATTGGGTGCTTTTGCTACGATAAACCAATATTTAGTCAGGACCCTAAAAGATCATTTGAAGTGAAAAAATTGTCTAATCAAGACATTAGAGGCTAAACTAGCTATGACAGAGGCTGTTGTTAAAGATTAGGCTATTGTAACTTTGGAGAAAGCTAGAATAGATGATCTAAATGAAATCGAGCGGCTCAAAGCTAATCTCGAACAGACACAGCTGATGGTTCAGACAAGTCAGACACAAATAGTCCAGCAAGGAGAATTGATAGAGTAGCTTCGGGCCAAATTAGAGTTATCCAAAATCCAGGTAATTGATATCGGGATATTTCAATTCCAAGCAATAGAAATCAAAAAAAGGTTATTGGTGGCGCAGCAAGGTCTTCTTGTTAAAATAGAAACGATTCAAAGTAGTTGCCAACTCATTGATCAGAGATTTGAGAACCTCTCACTCAGATAAAGGGAAGTCAGAGTGGCTTGGGTTGCATCCCAGGAGGCTATTATAGCCACAATGAGTAAGGAAATAAGCATTAGTTCTAGTTTTCCCATCTCCGAGCAAACCAGGGGCAATATCATGTTGAAAGAATGGGAGCGAAATATATCTGAAGGAAGACAACAAGCTAAGGAGATAAGAGAATCTTGTGAAGAAACTTTTTGTTTGTTAAATGGGATGTGGACGGGTTCTAATGGTGAAAGTAGCATTGAGATACTGGGTCAGATCAATACAACCAAATATCTGCTAAATATCAAGGAAAATGAAGAAACATAATTAGCCAAAATTTCACAAATAACCCAGACAAACATAGTTCAAATAGATAAATGGCTAATTAAACCAAGTATATTATTATGTTCTAACAACGCCAAAGATCAGCAGGTGGAAGGAAAGTTGCCACAATTGGTGAAAGATTGTTATGTTTTTGAGGCCAATAACCAAGTAGAACCTTCTAAGCTGATATCACAATTGGTGGAGAAGTGCGTTATTTGCATGGAGCAGGCGAAAAGGCAGGTTTTTGGTACCAAATGAGGATAGAGATAAAGAAACAAAACGTTTTAACTCCTTCGATTGTAAACAAAAACCTCTGGAACGATTGAGATTCCAGCATATAAAAATCTGTATAAATATACATTTTGTAGAAAGAAAAATGGTTGGACCTCTTTGGTCGATTGTAAGAGAGGCTATCTTCTTTTTGAGAATTAATACAAAGAAATCCGAAGAATCCTGATTCCATCAAGACTGTGTTATGAGTTTGTTCTCTTTTCTATTCATATTCAATTTTATTTCACTTATATACATCTGATGAATGTTGCACTGCAATTTAGTAAAACTTCTACTGTGGTGGTTAAATTTTATTCATCTATATCGTTTACAGTTTTTCCTCTGTATCGGCTAACAACAAATACAAGATCTGTGAACCTTTAAGTTGTCATATTTTATGCTTCGTCAGATTCCTTCTTAGTCTATTTTTTTCCTCTGTTTAAGGAGTGAGATTCTCCCTTGATAGGAGCCTTACTTTATAAACAACTAAATGTTTTTCTCATATTTCACACACTATTTATTTCAAATATAACATAGTTACGGGAAAAGGCCTTTGGTTTTCATTCTGTCTTTAACATTAATTTCAAAGTTCTTTTTATAAGATCAAATTGATACAACATAAAAACTTTCAGATTTCTTTTAATTTTTCTATTCCTCTATGACTGTCCCTGTTGTAACACAACCTAATATTGAACCCGGTTTATTGGAGCAAACCCATATCACTTTAAATCTCTTTGATACTATACTTAAAATAGCCACCACCCGAGTAGAACTAGAACATTCATGGGCTACAGTAGAACGATATATAAACATCCAGGAACAGTTGGAAGCTAGACAACGACAACCTAGAAATCAACCCTAGCTTCCTTTCCCAAAGTTATACTATCCTCCCTTTTTACACCTTACTAAATTTTGGATGCCTAGACATTGTACTTTTTAAAGCCTTAAGTACAAACTCTGGAACAACAGGACCCATTGATGTTGCACTCCCTCTTTCCACCGCACAAACAGACTCTTCCCCTGATTAGTCAGTGATAAAAAAAGCCACCAGATTCATTAACGGGATTGATCACATTGGCCAACAGGTCTAAGAGATTTTGTAGAAATCCAATGCTAAGTGTTAGCGCTCTGTAATTTTCCCAAGGCTGTGAGGCAGTCACAGAGGCAACATCAAAACCACTTCGAGTCTTGGATCTAGCCTTCCAAGACTCAGAGAGGGATCTCTCTTTTAGATTTCACTTGGTTTATAGGGGATGGGTTTTATGCTAGCTATAAAATTATAGGGTTTTGATTTTGAAATGGTTACTTTGGGACAACAAGGAGGGCCATTGGGCAAATGGGGTCTACGCTTTAAACAAGGTGATTCACTCTCAGATTTGGACAAAGTTCTTTCACAGGGAAAGGTAGTGGAAATATTGGATCGTATTAAGTATGGATGGCGTTGATTTGAGGAAGAAATAGGTGAGGTAAAATCCAGGCACAGGAGCAGCTAAGAATTCCTGAACTAAGCTTTAGTAGAAAACATAAAGATCATCAAAAGCTCAGAGGCAGAGTATCTGCTGATAAATTATGCTTCTATTACTTTCCTTCTGATAATAAGAACTGAAAACAAGCATAATGATCACAAGAAAAACATTAAAAAGAGAAAAACACCACCAATCTCACCACACAGGAATCCTGTAAAAGAAAACATGCTCATTGTTGATTGATCATCTAAATATTACAAAAAATAT
>SNQJ01S0151966.1:0-23027 GCA_010110895.2 Picea sitchensis
TTATCCATCTTGATGGCTTCTCCGGCCACTGAAAGTCACTTCTCATCATCTTATCCTGTAATACTCTTCCTCCTGATTCCGATGAGCTATTACACTAAGATGCTTCTCCAAGTAATATTCCCATTATGACCTTCTTAGTGAATTTAATTTAGATATGACCCATAATAACTCAAAATTACGGAAATCGTCGGAATGCAGCGAAACCAAAGCCCAGTTGTGCGGAATGGATCCTGATGATGAACGATACAAGTCGGGCCCAAATAAACCCCTCAATATCTCCCGAACTCTCTGTCAGCCCTATCTGGCTACTCGGGCAGGCATAACACTCTGAAATGTTGTAATGTTATAATGTCCCAAAATGGGGACATTACAGTGTGTATCAGAGTATTTTCTTTATCTACTCTGCCTCCCTCTGCCTGTAGTCTACAGACAGAAAGTGGCTATGATACCACTTGATGCAATCCCCCTACCTCAGCAGGGTTCTGCGACCTCCCGATCTCTAGATCAATCTTCTTCTGAGCCGAAATGGCTCTTCGGGCTCCTGCTGGAACCCTTTGAATGAATCCACAGGTCCCTTTAATTCCCTGGCACAGGCCTTGAGAAAACCTATGCACGTGCTCAGCTTTTGCGTTTCGGGGTTTCGCGATTTTGTGAGTCGAGACTCCCTGTCTCACGACTCCTTCACCCTTGAAATCCCGGTCGCCGAAATGCCGAAAAAGGCTCAACTCCACAGCTGGCTCCTCCCTTAACGCTCTGCACCTTTCACGTTTTAGGGTTTCGGGACTCTTGCATGCGAGCACTCCCATGCTCCTTGTCCCTCCAACTCCCGATCGTCAAAACGTCGAAATCTACCCGTGACCACGATCCACTTTTCGGAATTTCGTAATTCGTGATTTTGCGATTCCAGCTACAAACGGTTCTAGGTCCTTCAAACTCCCAGGTCCCGAAATGTCGAAAATGGCTTAATGGGCTTTTTCTCCTCCCTTATCTTTCGTCCACGTGACCACCACTTTGTGTCCACACGCTTAATGTCAAAGCATTATCGTCTTTCACGATTCGGGGAATCACGATGCAAGCGTTACCCTGTTCTCTGTCTTTCGAAATGCTGAAACCCAAAAAGGGCTTAACGGCTCCTTGGCTCCTCCCTTAAACCTTCTCCATGCGACCTGGTCCTATGACCTAGTGCTATTCCTCCGAAATCTTTCAGGGTTTCGCGATTCGGGGAATCGCAAGGCAAGTGTCCTGCTCCTTTGTCTTTCGAATCCCCGGTCCACGAAATGCCGAAATATCCTTTCGGGGTTTCGCGATTCTGGTTGCAGACGGTTCTAGGTCCCTCAAACTCCCAGACCCCGAAATGTTGAAATCTCTCCCTCTAAGAGATCAATGGCCCAGGCCCTTCTGGAACCAACGGCTGCGATCCCACTGGATTGACGGATCGAAATATTTCGGGCCTTTCCCCGAAACCTTGATTGCTCACCACGTCTCCTCCTTGATGGATGGTCCTGGTCCTTTCACGATTTTGGTGACTCTTCACTCTCGATCTCTCGGTGTCCGAATCCCTGAATTCCCAAAATGGCTCAGATCTTTTTGGGATTTCGCGAACCCGGTGTCCACGATGCAGTGACTCCAAAATCTCTTATCGCTCCAATCCTCGAATTCCGATATGGGAATTCTTGTATGATATCAACGATTGTTGTTGATCTATATCTGATGGTTGCTATCCTTTATGAGCTTTAGAGTATTGGAAGATACTCGGCCCTAATCCCCTCACTACTCTGTAATATCCAACGTCCCACGAGATTTTACACTTATCCACAAAGTGTCTCCACCGTCCATTTTATCTCCTCTCCCGCGCAACCTTCTAGAGGTTAAACTTTATGCACCTTCCTCCGGATCTGATGGCTATCAGTACTTTGCACTAGATCTGACGGCCCAGTTATGTTTCTCTTCCTTGTGCACTTTCTCGCGTGCGTTTGGACGTAGACTTCAATGACCCAGATATCGCCTCTCCAGCTGATCTAACAGTAGTTGTGCTCTATCTTGAGCATGCCCTTCTTCCTTTCCCTTGGAATATTTCTTGCTCCAAAAGGCCTCGACCTTTGTCTCTGTTGTGAAGCCTGTATTCTAAGAGGTGTTCCTCCTCTTGAGCTTTATTTCTCTGAACTTCAAAGGTTCCTTCGAACTCTACAACCTCTTGCAGGACCTTTGCATGAAATGGTGCTATCTCTTCTGAGATTATTTGTGGCTCTGACCTCAAAGTGTCTCTGTCCCTTTATCTCCTTGAAGGGATGTAAGTTCCCTCTGGCAACTTCCTGCTCAAGCACGCTTTGCCGAGCCTGCAGGGTGTTTAGTAACCCTGTGAGAGTCTTCTCCTCGACACTTCCCTTTTCTCAGAACTCGAAATAGAGTTCCCTAGTGCATTCTATGTACTCGCTCAATGCCCTCTTGGCAGAGCTCTATAAAACCTTTAGTAGTTCTATCTTCCCTGAACTCGAAACAGAGTTCCTTCCTGTGCACTCCTTGCACCTCTGCTGATGAAGGTTCAACGATATCCCTCTTGAGCATTCCTGAAGTTGTCTCACCTCTGTAAATGCACACCTTGCGAACTATGTGCACTCCTTGCACTCGGAAACTCAAAGAGGAGTAGAAATTGAAACTTCTGAATTACTTCACTAGTTATGCATTTAAACATGAAATGCATAAAAACATGTAAACATCAAAAACACAGTATGCTGGAAAAACTGCTTTTCTATCAATCTGTATGTCTATACAAAATGTTTACAAAGGCTGGACTGTAACAAGTCTCAGCTCTCTCTCGAGACCTCTCTGCTCTGGTCCCTCCTCCTAACTCTCTACTCTAATATCCTCGAGAGACTCATTACAAAAGAGGGCTCCCTTGAGCTTATCCTCATCCACCGCCTCTGTGCTATCGCTATCTCAGAGCGACTCCTACTCCTACGGATACATTACACAAAAGGAAGTCACATACCTGACTGATCTGGACTTAGCTGCAGGTAACCATTAAAGGAAACCTCAACCACTACCTGTACAAAGGCATGATCTGGCATTAAAAGCCTTACAACATTTATTTGAAATTTTGAATTTCAAAATTGAGAGGGCTGCACCTCTCCCTTTCTTCATTAAATGTGTACTGGATGCACTGGTTGGCTGGAACAATGGTGACATGGAGCTACCTATACAGATGCACATCCGGGCATTAAAGCCTTACAACATTTATTTGAAATTTTGAATTTCAAACTGAGAGGTCGACCTCTCCCTTTCTTCATTAAATGTGTACTGGATGCACTGGTTGGCTGGAACAATGGTGACATGGAGTGATGCTCCCCTCGCTATTCGGGCTCCTCTATTGGAATACCTGTATTATCGAACATGGTAATGAGCCCTGCTTGAAGACCCTCACGCCATAGATCAAGATCGTGAAGACGAAGCTGTCTCATCTCCATTTTCTATATTTTCATACATTTATGGGCTAAGAGGATTGTTCCATTGAGTCTCAAGAACTTTGCCATTTAGAACACTTTCGCTTCACTTAAAGGTTTCCGCTGCTCCAAGATATGGCTATTATACCGATCTGAGGTATAAAGTTCTAATAATGATTTTAAAAAAATTTCCGCAAAGTTTTATTTTGATTTTATTTTGGTTTGTATTTTTTATTTCCTAAGATACTATTTTAGATATGTGTATGCTATTTTCCTCACTCGCGGCAATCTTGAAAATCAGAAACATGTAGGAAAATGTGCATCTTCCGTAAGCTAACCGAAAGATCTAACCCCTTGTTGTCATCGAGTAGAAGTGAATTTTTTCTTGTGTGAAAAGAGTTTTTTAGCATGCTCTCCAAGGTCAGCAGATTCCACAACAACAACAACAACACTCTAATCCTCCTATAAACATTACAATATGTTTTTCTAGACCATTGGTTAAATCCCTATTCATTAAGTAAGAGGTCTTGAGTTCAATTCTCTCTTTTAGCTACTTTTTGAAAAATTCATGCTAAAAATTGTGGAAGTGCATTTCACTTCAAGTATAAAGTGAATCACCATATAGCTTTATATTTTATTTTAGAGCGATATTTTGCATGCAACTTTTCTCTGTAAAAGGTAACTTATCATAAAAGTAATCCCCACCTCTCTTTATAAAAGCATTACTTTTAAAGTAGCTGGCACTATCACGTGGTTATTTGTTTATTGTTTATGCCTTTTTAAAAGGGCATAACTCTTCCATCGGAAGTCCATTTTCAAGCATCGCTTTTTAAAACCAAGATAACTTTTCGAAGATCTTTCCATTCATCATTAGTTTTTTTTATATATATATATTATATGAATATTTAATATGGCTTCTAAAAGTAATATCTTTCTATTAGTAACAACTACTCCTAATGGAAATCCCATATGGAAGATTTATTAATAGGTAAAGGCATGTACTGGATTACCATGGGAAAGGAAAAACACCTATTGATGATGATAATAAATCCAAATATGATAATAGGAATGACAAAGCACGGACTAATCAGAATGTCCATCTCTTCGATTTAAGGTACCACCCTTCAAGGAATTGATGACTCAAAAGAATCTTGGGAAACACTGTATGCCATATTTGGTAAACACAATGAAAATCGATCCCACTAGCTTGAAAACCAATAAATTTCTTTAAATCCAAATGATTTATCTTGCATTGGAGACTATCTATCTAAGTTTAAAACACTCATACTCTTATGTGTGGAAGAATGTAAGATAAAAATGGAGGAAGAGGAGTTGTATATATCTTATTCTTTTTCTGTTGGGTAGAAGTGGATATTCTGGTGGTTTGCATCTACAATTTTATGTTTAAGAAAGAGCTCCTTAGGGAGTTTATGTAAAAACCCACCTTGAAATCCTTTTGTGCTTCTTTGATTAGAGAGGAAGAGCCAGCAATTGGAGTGATCAACACTGCAGTACCTCCAACAAAGTCTTAGTTGCCCACAAACAGAAGATAAACCCAAGTATCCCAAGAAGAAACATCATTGATACAACAAAAAACAACATAAGGATCCCAAACTGCTTCTGCATACCACCCCTAATAGTGACAAAGGAGAAAAATATAAAGTAAGAATACTAACAAACATTGCAACTTTTTGTGATAAACATATCATGATGAGTCCAAATGTTTCAAGAAGATAGAAGCCTTAGAGGCAAATGATGAAGAAGCACAACATCAAGATTGATTCCTCTTCTCTTCTTCTCTTCTTTTTTTTTTTTTTTTTTTTTTTTTTGGTTTTTCCTTCAATACACCTCTCTCTACCACTACTTCTTCTCTTCCCATGAGTGCTTTGTCATCCGTGGAGCATTTTATCATATGGTTAAGGATAAAGATATATTTTCTGGCCTAAATGAATGTAACACCAAGAAAACATTTGTTAGTAATGAAGCTCTTAAAGTTGTAGATCCGAATGTAGCCTGTAGAAAATGGCTACTTCAATGATGTATTATAGGTTCCAAATATTTTGTAACCTTCTATCAATATATCAAATCATTCATTCAGTTGAAGGAAAACTACCTGTTTTCACCTCACCAAGTTGTTATCAAAGATCTAAAAGATCCCAAGCATGTTCTTGCAACTAGAATTAATGATGATATTACCAAGTTGTACAAGTTTGACAATCCTAATATCATCTTTTTCATCAATTCTTGTTGCTCATAGCAATGACTTGAGAAAACTTTGCGAGCATTGTCATCTAAAACTATCTCTCATTGCAACAACTATGTAATCACCGTGATGGTGATCGGTCTTCCTCTTGCTTCATGCAAAGATGATGTTTGTCAAGAACACAACCAACACAAACATCATTGGGACATTTTTGACAAACGTCCCTCTTGGCACACCTCCTAGTCCTCAGTAGCTTGTTCACAATGATTTGTGGTCCACTTTCTTCTCCTTCTTTTCTCTGGTGCAAGTATTTCTTAACTTTCATTCATGACTGCATCGATTGGGTTTGTTTCTTAAACCAAGAGTGAGTTTTTGGCCTATATGGTCCTTGTAGAAAAGAAATCTGACATCAAATTCAAAGGTTAAGAAATCGCATAATGGAGGCAAATATGTGAACAATAATTTTACAAGCCATTGCACTACACATGGAATCCAAATGCACACATTGTTCCATATACACCACAACAAAATTTTGTTGTCGCATTTAAAGAATCTATTAAAGAAATGGCTAATTGTATGGAGATCCAATTCCAAGGGATTGTCTAAAGTATTCCCAGGGAGTTTATCAATTGTGCAACACATATAGTAAATCGCAATTCCACAAAGGCTCTTAAAAATATACATCGGAAGAAGCTTGAACTAAAATAAAACCAGATGTAAATCACTATGTATATTTTACAAGATAATGGGCTCACATCTCCCCGATAAAATGAAAGCATTGTAGACTAAAAGTGAGAAGTGTATATTTGTTAATTATTCTAAATATGTCAAAGGTATAGACTTCTTCAACCACATTGTAACAAAATTATTCTTTGAAGAGATGTTAAATTTCATTAAAATCTCTTGGCTCATTTGTGCCATCTTCACGCATTTTGTCTTCTTCGACCATGAGCCATCTCTTTCTACGTTTTCAGGCTTTTTATGATCTCTGTTTCTTCTTTAGATTATGATATTGAGGATTAAAATCCACCTCCATCTGCTAAACTTCCTCCAGATGAGTTTTTTTGAACCTGAACCAACACCATTTTCATCGCTTCCTAGATGGGTCTGCTCAACACGAGAAGCAACTAGTGATCTTGTTAGTGATCCTTTAGATTAGCGCCTAACACGCTCATAGTTCCAGCGAGCCTCTTCTCTTTGTCTCAAGTTTCAAAGACTCATAATCCGGGTAGAGGCCTGTTTAAGCTTCGTGTCATCCAGATTGGGGATACAACAATGAATGAAGAGTATCGTTTTACTGGAAAATGATACTGGGATCTTGTACCTCTTCCAAAAGGAAGAAACTTGTTAGATGAAAATGGGTCTACATAATTGGCATGCATCGATGGAAGTGTTGAAAGACACAAGGCTCGTTAGTTGCCAAAGGATTTTCCCAAGTTGAAGGAATTGACTATAATGAAACCTTTTCCCTCAGAAAAAATGAATTCCATCCGTCTTGTTCTTGCTCTTGTCGCCTCACATAAATGGAAGGTCCACCAAATGGATGCTAAATCCATGCCTTCTTGCATGAATATTTGTAAGAAGAAATCTACATGGAACAACCTCCCTGTTATGTCCAGAATTACTCTAGTCTGGTTTGTCGCCTCAAGAAATATCTTATAACTCAAGTAAGCTTCTCGAGCTTGTATGCCAAAATGGATAGCTTTTCCTTCATTGCCACTGATTCTCTAGATGCCATTCGATCCTAATGTTCATACCAAGAAAGTAGGAAGCCAAATCATAATCCTTTTTCTCTTCTTATGTTGACACCTTTATCAAGCATCGGTAGTGACTCAAAAACTTTTAAACCATGTGAAAACCTCCATTTTAAGAATAAATTTGAAATGACGTACTTAGGCTTTTTGCACTATTTCCTTACTCCCCAAGTTTTGCAAACCAATGAAAGATTTTTCTTTCCTACTAAGTATGTTTCTTTTTGACCTTCTTCTTGGCCTTTCACATGGATTCATTGTAAACCAACCCCTTCTCCCTCTCACTGAGTCAAGATTTCTGCCACTTGTCATTCTCCTGAAGTTGATGCCACCTTGCACTGCCGCTAGTTGGTAGCCTCTTATACTTGACTCATACCCATCCCATCTTTCCTTTGTTGTTGGTCTTATTAGTTCGGGATATAGTAAACACCCCATGAAAGCCATTGGAAGAAGCTAAAAGGATACTTCAACATGTATGGGGTACAATTTAGTTCAAGATACACTACAGTTCAGGGGGGACCCCCTTATTGGTTGGAGCTCACTATCTGCATTGGCCTATGCACTGATGATCATAAATCTAATGCAGGTTATGTTTTCAACCTAACTGGTTCTAGACCTGTCACTTGGAATTGTAAGAAACAAAAATCTATTACAGTTTCTTCAGCAGGCTTACATACACCCTATAGTGGCAATGTAAGTCGAAGCCCCCATGTATTTCAACAAACTTTTCTAGAGTTTGGATTCCAAAACATCAACATCCAACCAGCCCTTTGTGACAATCAATGTGCCATCAAGCTCACTAAAGACCAGTTCAACATCAAATGAAAGCAAAAACATCATACACATGGCACTCTAATCGTGAAGCTAATTCATGATCAAGTTATCTAAGTGCTCTTTTTTCCCAAAGATCACAGATTATTTTCACAAAGTCTCTTACGTAAGTGAAGTTTTCCAAACTTTTGATCTATTAGAGTCTGTGAAGTTGTTCATTATGGGGGAGAAGTCAATGCCTCCTTCCTTCTCCTTCTATTGTGTCGATTGTGGTAAATCCTTCAATCATATCCCCCAAGTTGAATTTTTAATGGGATTAGGATATTTTAGACATCTTAGGAGTTAGGACAAGATCTAATGGAATTATGTTATAGGTAAAAGTGTGTTTTAGTGTGTTTCTTTTAAAGGTTAGTGCATTTGTAGTTAGGAACTAATTGGCCAACAGATGTTCCCACATGAGTGATTATAACTAGCCATACTTCCTCATCTTTAACAACCATTGATCTCAGGTTTAACACTGATTGGTCCATGACTATTTGAAGAGCATGGAGGATTCATTTTGCCTATGATCAACTTATGAGAAACTTAAACTTTGTAATCTTTTTGCATTAATAAACTACTCAAAGTGGTCATGTCATTTGACTGTGGATGTTTCCCATAGGGTTTTACCACGTAAAAACACGTGTTGATCTTGATCCACAGGAGGGTTATTGAAGGTGTTCTCTGCTCTTCTGAAATAATTCAGGTTAACACAAATTTCAAACCTCATAATTAGGGCTTTAACTCACTCTTGGGTCATATATTCATTTTACAAGGAATGTCACATGTTCCAAGGTCATCTTCATTACCCATATGTCTCAAAAGTATTTCCTTTAGGGAATAATCCCATATATTTTATAATTAAATCATTGATGGTATAAGGAAACCCTTCCTTGATGTGAAAAATACCACGATTAAGACCTTATCCCAATCCTAGGCCAATGATTATATTAACAGGGCTTATCACGTGGTACATGGATGAATTGATGGCTAATTTTTCTTACAAGTAGGTATTTCAAGGGAAAACATCTACATTTTGGACTATAAGCATGCTTTGATTGAGGATACCCTTACATAGCATGCAAAATCCAAACACCAGGCCCTTGTACCATATTTTCCACCAAGATGTCCCTCCATGAGGAATTATTAAAAGTCATCAACTAAAAGTACGAGACCTCCCAACCCCAAGCCATAAAGGAAGAATCATTTGTCCAAAGTAAGTAGAACCCTTTATGTTATTAAGGTATGTCTTTAAAGCACTTTCACTACATCTTTGGAATAAAAATTTAAGAGAAAAGAGATAGATCTCATAGTAGATATTTGAGCATAATCACACTGATTCTTTCTATTGGGTGAATTCATCCCTCACTATATGGCATACGAGTTGCAAATATCGATATGTAGAAGATTATGAAGAAAACAAAAAATTCATTAAATCATGAAAAGGAAAGGGCATAAGAAAAATCACATTTATTCATATTTAGAGCATATAACTTACTAAAAAATGTAAAGAATGAATCTAGTAATTTAAATACTCCACATAATCATAACAATCATTCATGAAACACAATATAGAATAATATCAAATTTATTAAAATTATCAAGGAAATAATAAGGTTCTAAATCCTAGAATAAGAAATATGAGCAACCCATTGTATAATATGTAGATACAAAGGAATATCAAGGGAGACAAGATACAAAATACTAGATCACTTTCTTCGAAGAATTATAGTGACACTTTTCCATAGACATGCAACAAAATAATGGGCAATGAGACATGAATAAATGATTACAAAACTTAGGGGAACAAACCAATAGCTAGAGTGGAAAATATTTAATTTAGTTACTATGGGGGATTCTCTCTACTTTTTTATATGAATCTCTCTCATTGATTTGAAGTGTTGTTCTGAAGATGTTCCTTCTAGGGGAACTATATTGGGGATCCACTACAATTTAGATGACATTCCTACTATTAGAATCATCCATTTCAACAGTGAGAAGGGGTATCCCTTCAACACATATAAAACTTGTTGTCACTAAATTTTTTTACATAATTGATCTAAAGCAAGAAAAATTTCTTTAAACCAAAGCATGAGAATGCAACACAATGTTTTATAATTAAAGGGGAACATTTATTTGGACCAAACATACATAAAGAGTAATTTTAAGAAAGATGAAGAAGATTTTAGAGATGGACAATTACTTCATATACCAACAATGGTGAAATTCCTTGATACTTAATGATTTACAAAATATCGTAAAAACTAATGAGGTATGGAGGTCATTAGTATTCACTAAATATAGGATATGAAAATGTATTATGCATTAACTAATGAATCCAACAATTCAAACTCATTCATGGAACCATGAGGTAGGCTTCATTCAAAATATATAATAAATTCATTGCATAGATGTAGAAAAATAGTACATATAATGAACCCCCTGCACAACACAATAATAATACGATAATAACTCTTTAGGACATTAAAATAATTGTAACAAAATCTTTACCTCATATCAAAACAAAGGATAATAAATATCATAAAATGCATTTTTATGTTCAGAATCTCATACAATATTAAAAAGCACAATAGGCTAAGACATTGAGACATAATTTGTTTTGGTGACTATGAATATGAGGAGTTTTCCTAAGAGTTGTGAAAATGAATAATAACAAAAGTATCATGGAACAAGAAGTTTCATACAAAAAAATGAAAGAGGCGGCGGACTAGATTGCGAGAGTGGTGAATCCTTAAAATCTAGTTAACACTATAGAGATACCTTGCTTAAATATTTTATGTGATTTTCTCCAACAAACTACCAAAATAATTTTTCATGAGTTCCCATCCTTGAATTCAGGGTTAGTTTCTACAATTTATCACTTACTTTCTAGTGGGAAGTGTCTCAACTTCTTGGAGACCTTCATCACCAACAATGTGTGTTTTAAACTGTGAAGTAAAGCAATGGATATAGATTCTAAGGAAACATAAATTAATCAATGACTCATGTACAATAGTACAAAGAGATTTACATTGGAAACCTGCTAACCTAGAGATAAATAGTCGCCCTGGCCACACCCTCAACTCTCTTCATTGCATTAATTTCACCATTCACAATACAATATATGTACAAAGCCTAATCTCTTAATCCAAGATTAAATTTGAAACCTAAAATATAGCTAAAAATCTGCCCAAATGTTTTTCAGATCTTGGCCTCTAATGCTCAGGAACCATGGGGCACCATTTCCCCCTTGGACCCCCTAGGAAGCGCTCAACGCACACAACACAAATACCAAAGGGGAGAGGGATCGTCAAACCTAATGCACCCCCCACTATTAATAATACATAGATGAAACTAATATAACATCTACCCAACACAATGCCTCTATAAGATAGAGAAGTTGTGGATTTTGAAAATGTAGGAACCTAAAAATCTGCAATACCATGCTCCATATTAATTCATCCTACAATCCCTCACTCTTGCTTTTATTGGATACAAATTCTAATTTTTATCGACATTCACCATTATAATATTATTCATAGTCAATATCTTCTATCATAAGGTTCATCAGGGACCAAAATATTTGAATAATCAACTAATAACATGAATTATCTATTTAAATATTATCTTTCTCATGGTTTTCATATTCTTCCCAAATGGCATGGATGGGAATAGGACATAGATCATATTTCTTTTCTTGAGAGAAAGGAAACTCACCTTCATCATAAAAAATTGGATCTGTCTTCAAGGAATTTTTTTTTCCTTTACAAATCTTCTACTATAAAATTTAGGCTCACTCTCAACATCCTAGCTATGATAGAACAAAAGATTGGTTGAAGCCTCAGTAGGGATGGGATTTCTTATGGTGGAGAATTGAGATTTGAGAGGTGGGCTAAGACAAAACTGAGTACTAGGATTGCTTCATTCTAACCATATCATCAATCAAAACCTACAACATTTTAGTGAGCTCATTTATCTCTAGATATTGAGAGTTAGAAGTTGTAACAACAACATAACTTTCTTATTTATGTTGCCTTCCTTAATGATTATTTTCTTGAATCTCGAGAACCTTTCCTAAGGAAAAAACAAATCTTCCAATTCCTTAGTATCAGTGAGCATTTGGTCTAAAGTAAGAGACTTTCTTTGTCAGAAAAGAAAAAAATCTATTCTCATAGATTTTTGCATAAATCACCTTAGCAACCACTTCTAAAGGATCACTATAAACAAAGATTTAAGTGTATATTTTCTAAAATATTCTACCTTGAACAAACTCATATCTTTTTGTCAAGAAGCAAACTCAATCAAATAACAATGAGAATCTTTCCTTTCTCCCCACCATACAACCTAAGGGCCCCACTGGTTGGAGAACATGTGTTTCTGTGAGGGGGTGGGTATGTATACTCAAAGACCTTACCAAAGAAATCATTGGGTGGAGGACGCCCTACATCACCTTGTTGTCTTTGACGTGACTCAGTACAACAGGATTTGATATTATTATATAATATATAATCAATTTTTCTAATAACGTGTGACCATTAAAACAATGAAGTGATATTTATTTAAAATTTTAAAGATTTGATAGTTTATAATTCAAATTGCTTGATAATTTTTATATTTTAATTAAATTTTATAAATTAAACTTTTTAAATAATAACTCGATATACTATTAGTCCTCTATTTAATTCCATAATTTAAACCATACAAAAAACAAAAAAAAAAAAAAAAATTATTTATTATAAATAAATAAAAATTTAAATAATCATATAAATAATTTATTGAGTTAACATTTAAAAAAATCATGTTCCTCCTTTAAAAAAACAACATATACTAATGATTTTCGCAACATTATGTATTTTATTTACTATTTTTATTTTAAAATTTAACTTATTTTAAAATTATTATTTCTAATTTTTAAATTTAAATAATTCTATATTCACTAAAAATATATTTTACAAAACGTACCATTAATAAATAAAATAAATTTCAAATTATCAAACCTTACTCAAATACACATAAATTAATGAAAAAATCATGATTAAAATACACAAATTACCCTTGCATTCAAATCATGATAAAGAAGTAAATATGAAGAGATATAAAAATATGGTTCTAATATTTTTCAAAATTACAAACCATAGAAATTTATACTAAAAATTGACATTGAATACGAACACAAAAGTAAATGTCATTTCCCGAGATGAATGCATGAAGGCGAGTATTTTGAAATCTGGAATAACAGTGGAAGTGGAATCGAGGAGGTTGGAATGCATGGAGGCGAGTATTTTGAAATCTGGAATAACAATGGAAGCGCTAGAATTGACAAGGTTGGAGAGAAATGGCCACGTTGAGACCGCCACCTCCACCACTTTGTTGGTTCGGGTTGGATAGCAACACGACCAGTGGCTAAAGCTCATCACTGGGCTCGGATGGAGAGGATTCCCCATGGATATTCCACATCCTCCACCATGAAACCACAGAAAAATTGTTCACTGTACAGGTATTCCCTCATGGACTTCCAACTAGTTTATCACAGACGGGATATAATCGTTGCTTATTCTGGACAACCATTCTTGGACCTTCTACACCAGGACCGGGAATGACTAATCTCGAAGCTCTTCGACCGTTGCTCTCACATATCCTGGTACTACGGTGTTTCCCACGTATTCTCTGGCAATGAGGGGCTCCATTCTAGACCTGAATTCCACCGGGAACAACATCGTCGAGATCTCATGCCAGGCTTCTTCCCCTCCACAGGTGCATAGTCACCACTTCGAAACTGGTGCACTTCTTGATCATGTCATCCTCAATTGCTATTTTTTACCAAGTTCAAGTTCAAATTTCAAGCTTATCTCTTTGTCCAATTCAAATTTGAAGTCATATGCATGGGCATGGAAATAATTCAAATTTGAAGTCATATGCATGGGCATGGCATGGAAATTGAAAGAGTAAGTTAATTAGAGAGGAATTTTTCATCTTTTCATGTAAAAAAATGGCATGAATCTAGTCATGGCATGGAAATAATTCAAATTTGAAGTCATATGCATGGTATGGCATGGAAATTGAAAGAGTAAGTTAATTAGAGAGGAATCTTTCATCTTTTCATGTAAAAAAATGGCATGAATCTAGTCAGATTTTCAAGGGTAGCTTGGTTTTTCCATAGATCAAAGTTCTATGCATTTCAAAACTTTATTCCAAGAATTTTGTTCTATATTAAACCAACCAAATACTCAGAAAATCGTGATTGACAAAAAAATTAGAACCCTGCCAGAAAAATAACTAGAGAGGAAATATTGCTCTCAAGTTAGCCCACTCCAAATTGAAATGGCATTACAGTACCCCGGGTAGAAGACCCCGGTAGAAGATGGGAGCATGGATGTGAGCATACATGCCCAAGCATATGGAAGCCCACGAACGTGGTTGCATGGCCATCATGTGTGCAGAGTCTTTAAGACTCTTCAGCAGCTCGATATTGTTGGCCTAATGGGACTCACCATATTGTACAAATTGAAACCTGCCATTCCATGAAAGGCACTGCGACGAAACATGAGTTTTGGAGTCATGGACTCGTGTCCATCAGACCTGAAATTTCAAATTTATCTTGCCTGTCAAGTGCAAATTTGATGACAGGTGTTTGTTTTTCATGCTTGTCATTTTAAGTTTTATGTAGATTTATAAGTGTATTTTTTTTTATGTTATATGTTAATTTATATATTATGTGTATATTAAATAATAATCTTTTCAAATATATTTTATCACTATTAAACCTCCTTTAACATGTAATTCCATCGAACAGGATGCCATACATTTCGAATGAAAAATATTTGGACACCAAAAAGAGTTTTGAGATCTTCGGAGGTGCTACTCACTCTACATTTGGATTCCATCTTTCGTTCATAGTAAGTGTATCTTCCTTACTCAAAACTAACATATTTTGCATTGTTCAAAGGTGGTGGAAATCGTTGGGTTTATCAGAGCTAAAGTTCACTCGGGACTCCCATTCAACAGAGGATTACCTTAACCAGAATTAGTCGGACTAATTTTAACAAGGACTACTTGCACCTATCAATTTACACTTGTGCCTTATCAAGTTGGGTGGCACAAGTTTTCAAATCTTTAACTCACGGTGGAAAGTAGTTATCGGTAARCAATCTCATCAACAATTGATGGGTTTAATTTATGATAGAACTTTAGAGTATTCGAATAGTGAAGTRAAATRTAATCAATCTCAACAAATGCATAGCCTTTCCAATTTTCGAATCAAGGACACACTTTTAATTTTTTTTTAAATCGAACAACAGTAAATTGAAAATTTGGTGATAAGTACAAAATCTACTGAATCTATTATACAACCATATTACACCTGGACAGGGACTGACCGTCACTAAGATAACTAACAGTTGGACCGGACTATTGATGATAGACGAGGAAAATAAAGGATAACAAGGTTCAGAATAAGAGAGACCCGCCTTAAATCCCCAGATCTATTAATAGCTCACCATTATCCGTTCCAAATAATACAATAGGTAGGCCTTATGGTCTAGCCTTCAAGCATTGAAAGGGCTAGTTCGTTCATAGAGGATTCCCCGATATCCCATTGATAACGTGAAGCTTTCTTTCTTGTTGCCCCGCTGACTGATCAGGAAATCAATATTTCTTCGGCAGTAGCAGGGTAAGGGTGTGAAACCATATGAAAAAAGTAGGACGATAGGAGGGAATTGCCCATGGGTGGGATTAAATAGGGGTTGTATTTTCCTCCTCGAGATTGAATACGCCCTAGATGGAATTCGATTTCATACCGTGATATAAGTTTATAACCAGTGTACCCCTTATGCAAAATACTCAGGTTCACTCAGAAAGGTAGTTCAATTATTTTCTTTTTCATTTTAGAAGTAAGGCGGTGGAGCCGTCCTCTTGTGACTGGTTATTTCATTCTCAACTAATACGATATGCATCGTTCAAGAGCCGGACCTACCAGCCCAAAAGCTAGCGAGCTATTCTATTATTCATCTTAGAGAATTTGATCTGGAATTCCTTCTCATAATTGTCGCTCCTAATATTAAAAAGATCCAAGAAAAGCATTGCAAGATGAGACCAAGAGAAATATTTCCAAAATCCAAAGAAAACTTCATTGCAACTAGAGCAATATTGGATGGATATAACAGACGACAATGTGAGGCTTACCAGTCGAGCGAAGAGTGTAATCTCTGCCACATTCCCCGAGCATCAATAGCGCTTCACCCTCCCACAGAGACCAGGTATATTTGATGAGCTAATGGGCTGAAGGGTAGGCTCGCCGCTACACAGTCCACTTCTTTCTTCCCCGAGCACCAATAGCGCTTCACCCTCCCACAGAGACCGGGTATATTTGATGCACTAATGGGCTGAAGGGTAGGCTCGCTGCTCCACAGTCCACTTCTTTCTTCCTCGAGCACCAAATTCCAACAACGCTCCACCCTCTCACAGAGACTGGGTATATTTGATGAGCTGAAGGGTAGGCTCGCCACTCTACAGTGCACTTCTTTCTTCCCCGAGCACCAAATTCCAATAGCGCTCCAGCCTCCCACAGAGACTAGGGTCCGGGTATATTTGATGCGCTGATGGGCTGAACGGTAGGCTTGCCGATCCACAGCTCGGATATGAGCAGGGTGCAGAGCCTGTAACAAATCACATCATAACTATTAACAATTAAGTTTGATCAATGCATTGGAGGCTAAAGCTGGGCTAGTAACTATCATGTAGATTCGGTAAAAATTTATTAGTTAATGTATATCATGGTGACACGAAAAACAGGGATTAATTTATTGCATTTAATTATATACAGCTACTTTCACCAACTTATCTGCAAATATGTATAAGTTATAACCCAGCGTCCACGTCCCGACCAGGCCCTACTACCTAGCAGGCTAACCCTATTACCTAGCACTATGTTACACTGTATACCCATTACACGGGTATTGGAGGCCGTCACACGTCATATTGACAGGTAGATAATTTGAATGTCAGTTAGTGATGAAGTTTGATTTTTTTAAACCACGTGTCAAATACGAGTTGAGGGACAAAAGACGGGCTGTAGCCCGTCAAATTCCAGGCCTGGTGCCCATCCTTCTGCAAGTTTTCTACACTGGTCGTTTCGTCCCCTGACACACGAATTTTTTGCGTTTGGCGTTTGACGGCCGCAGATTGCTCATATTTCCAGCCATTTAGTACCATATCGAAGCCTCGCTCTCCTATATATATGCTTTCAAATGAAACCGAAACGACCATTAAGCTGCTTTGCCTCCGTAGCATTTGCAGCGTTCCATATCCTCAGAAAGCTCGCTGGGGCTGAAGTGGTGAATCGAATAGAGAGCTCAGAGAAGTACGGAAGAGAGCTCGTCTCTCGTCGGTTTTCTTGACGTACGGAAGAGAGCTCGTCTCTCGTCGGTTTTCTTGACGTACGGAAAGGAGACGTTGTCTCAGTTTTGGTGCCCAATGTTCCTGCCCTTTACGAGAAGCATTTCGCCGTTCCAATGGCCGGAGCCGTTCTCAACACCATCAACACTCGTCTTGACGCTCGCAACGTCGCCACCATTCTTGCTCATTCCCACGCCAAGCTCTTGTTGGTCGACTACCAATTCCTCTCTCTCGCCAAGGACGCCCTCGCCCTTCTCGAATCATCTTTCATCATTCCTCGTTTGATCCTCATACATGATCACGACCACGGCCTTGAGGCTGCTCACATTGTTGGACTGTGTAATGAAGTTGGTGTGGTAATCAGCGGCACCTACGAGGAGTTCGTTCAAGGTGGAGATCCCCGTTTCGATCCAGTAAAGCCAGAAGACGAATGGGAGTCGATAGCCCTCAACTATACATCCGTTGTGTACAGACACCCAGCCGTTGCCGAGGCCGCTGTGGTTGCCATGCCCCATCCCCACTGGGGTGAGACGCCGTGTGCCTTTATCAAGACTACGGACAACAACGATAGCATCGTAAAAGAAGAAGACATAGTGCTCTTCTGCAGAAAGAAACTCCCGCATTACATGGTTCCAAAAGCGGTCATCTTTGTGACGGAGCTTCCAAAAACCTCCACTGGCAAAATACAAAAGAATATTCTGAGACGCAGGGCCAAACAGTACACGGTTCCTCGATATAGAGATTGAGATAAGTTAGGTATTTCTCAAAATAATAATCTAGTTGTCCGATACATGAGTCTAGGGTGACATCGTCATCGTCATGAGCAGTTTATGGTGTTCTCTGGTTCTGATATGCTAGTTTTTCTGTCGGTCTCAGTACTGTAAAGCTAAATCTCTCTGGTACGAAGTTAGTAGTAGTAGGAGGAATTTATAGCTATAAACTCTGGAATCTGGTCATATGTTTTCGTACTTCGCATTAAATAAACGAACTATAAATATCTTATCCGCACTTGAAAAGAGCGTAAGTCTAAACGTTAAGTTTGGGTGCTTTAAACATATTTTCGGATCAATGATTTCATTAAAAATGGTTGGAATTTCAGCATAAATGATTTAATTAAAAATGGTTAGAATTTCAGCATATTTTCGATCAATGATTTGAAAACTGAGTCTGTATAATCCGAACTCTATACAATATTTTATCTGTGAAAAAAAAATCTCACTAAAATAAATTTGTTTAATCAATTTTTATGAAAAAAAAAATAAAATTTAATCGAAAATTAAAAGATAAAACGTTTGAATAACCCAAAATTCCTATCAAATGATAAAACGTTTAAACAACTGGCTTTTTACACCACAGAATTTCGATTTTCGAAATTTTAAGTTTCTCAACTTCCCCGCAGTTAATTCTAAGATATAAATAATCCATAGAGCTTATCGCCTATATCAGTGGTGTGGTCCTCTTTTTCATAGAATATATTTGCAACAGTATACATATAAAAATAACGTTCAATTTGAAAGCAATTGTTCAAGATTAAAAAAGTTGAAGTTGGAAGCATTAATAATATATATTAAAAAAATAAAAAAATATTTTATATTACAACGATATTTTAAATTACAATGTATTCAAATAATGATATAATTTAAATTTTATTTTAATAAAATTAAAGATTAATTAAAGCAATGCTTTTTTTTTTACTGTAACAACTACAATATTGAAATTATTAATTTAACTTCTTTTAATAATTATATGAGTATATTTCAGGTGAGGTAAATATGGGGTTCTCTTGAAACCTCCAGGAAACTATTACTAGAATCTAGGAAAGGACACCAATAATAAAGAAGAAGCCTATGCCTTTCTAAAAGGTCTTCAATTCAGAGACTATCATAAGAATGATGATCTAGGGCTCCGAACCTAAAAATCTAAGTTTAAAGAGGGTAATAGAAAAAATTCTCCTATTCACGAGGACTTTAAAAACCAATTTCTTCCATGTCCTTAGATGCAATAATGAGGAAGCAGAGAAAATGGTCAATTTGGCCATCCAGAAATCACCCATAAAGTTAGGCATGGATGATGAGGAAGAAATAACCCTCCTAGTATAATCAAATAAAGAAGCCAAATCGAGGACCAACATAGTCAAATAGAGAATATGCAAGGTCATATGGATCAGATGGAAAGAAATCACCAACACCCCAGCCAACACCTAGGAAGCTTCTAGGAATTTAACTTCAGCCATAGTGAATCAAGTCTCAGACCTCAACGAACTTCTAACAGACCCAATTTGGGAGCAGCATGGACATTCATAGGTAATTTGGGAGGTAAAAAAGGAACCAAGTAGCTGAATATGTAATTTAAGTGTCATGTTTTGTTTTAAGTTATATATAAATGGAGTTTTCTATAATAAAATTTTTAATAACAGTCTCAATCTTCAAAGCATCTATATACCGAAGGTCCATCATGGTTTTATTTTTGTACTAGACTAGATTTATCCACACCTTTTTAATATAAATTTTCCCAATTCTTGTTAAAAATAATAATAATATGAATATATTTAACACAATATTGGAACTTTAATATCCATAAAGATTCCATTACAATAAAATTGAAAATATATATATATAATTTTAACATTTTTTTAAAATTAAATATTGCATATATAAACTTCAAACATCTTACTAAATTTGAAACATTATTTTTGTTTTGATTGGAAAAAACTAAATAATACTACTCTTGTAATATGAAAATACAATAAAAGTCAATAATATGGTTGGTTGCAAATGTTTTCCATGGACATGGTATTGATTTATTATACTTTCATGTTTAGTCTAGGCATGAAGGAAAATATACATGTATTAAAAGTTTTTTATAAAGAAAAATATACATGCATTAAAAAAAATTCATATCCACAACTATAAATTGAGTATTATTAAGTTTTTTTACTTAACTAATTTTTGAAATAATAATACTTTAGTCTTTGTTTTATATAAATACAATGAACATATTTGTAATAAATTATGTATTTGTAATAATGGAAAAAAATATTTATATTTTAATTTAAAGTTCTCTATTTAGGAAACTTGTTTTCAAGTTCATATTTCTTTGATGTTGAAGCTCCCAAAAAAATTCCTAAACAATTTTCAACCAATTGAAAAAATTTCATACAAGTTCTAGAATTCTCATGCAACTAAAATTTATACTATTTTTTAATACTACCGTCCTTTTCTAATACTACTATCCGCTTCCAAATTTCCCGGTTTTATTAAAGAAACTTGCAGCAGACCTTAAAAAAATGCCAAGCAACAATCAATACATCACAACCTAAGCACGTAGTTCTGCAATCAACTATCTAGCCCTTCTCCGATCTAGTTTCTGGAGCCCGTGCCATCAAGCTCTTCCTAGAGCTATCCCAAGCCCCGGATTACTGAGCTCTTCCAAGCGTTTTTGGATAGATATTGCCCATCCATATTTGGATTGAGCATTCCGGTCAAGCAAGCAATAAAATCAAATAATTGATTTGCTTCAATGGCATTCAGGGATAAATATTGATATTTCTTACATTAAATCTTTTTATAAATTGAATGTCAACATTTTATTCACAAAATTAAAAATATAAATATTAATATAATATAATATTTCTCTATCCTCATTAGTAATATAATCCATCATCTCTTTTTTCTTATAGTGAATCAAAAGTTTCCAAATTTGTTAATAGCTAAATAGCTCTACCTCAACAGCTTTGATTTTAATTTGAACCTTACATTAGTAATATAATCCATCATCTCTTTTTTCTTATAGTGAATCAAAAGTTTCCAAATTTGTTAATAGCTAAATAGCTCTACCTCAACAGCTTTGATTTTAATTTGAACCTTACTAGCTTGTTTATTTCAACATTTAAACTTCTTTAAATTTAATTTGAACCTTAATAGTTTGTTTACTTCAACATTTGAACTTCTTTGATTTTAATTTGAACCTTATAGCTTGCTTACTTCAACATTTGAACTTGTATGTCATCTTCAAAAAAAAAATGAAATAACTCCCAATGCCACTGATTTACAAAACTCGCCCACATTGCAAACATTCTTTTCTTAATGTTTGCAAGTTGTTATCCTCTTTTCTTGTTGTTTAACGTTTCCCCTCATGATGTATGGTTGCATTTGGCTCTTCTTTAGGCAAGTCCACTAACTCTTTCCTTATTCACTGAACTCTTTCATTTGTATTACCTTTGTTTCATTGTTCATTAATTTCTTCCTAGCATTTAGTTTCCTTTTTCTAGGGTTTTTTATCATAATGCAACATTACTTAATTTTCTTCTTTCCTTTTCTAATTAGTAAGTATTCATTTTTCTATCATTACCTAGTACCTTCCTTCACCCCTTCACCTCATTCTTTATAGGAACATTAAATTTTCTCTTCTCCTTTTTTATTTCATAAGTGGCGATTTTGTTATCATGTAGCATATCATAGCATATCAGGATCAAAATTCCATGACCTTCTCAACTAGATATGGTAGGGATCCATCAAATCACATCACATCACATAAAACTTCCAATATTAAGATTTAATAAGCATTGATTTGAAATGAGCAATGTATGTATCATTTGCAACCACAAAATACGGTAGACATTGGGATGTTGTATACATTTTAGATCTAACTATTCAATGACCTTCTTAGAAGCTATATTTTTGTGCTACTTCCTCCCATACTAAAAATAACATTAAGTTATTTTCTTGTTATTTCTACACATCAAATTCTTGGTCTTCAATGCATCTTCTTACCTCTACAATATATGTTCTTACATCTTTATTTCTTCCACCATTCAAGGCCACCATATGTTTTTAAGCTTGATGCACTTGTGATATGGACTTGAAACAATTCCATTAAATCCATGATCTCTACCTCGACCTCTTCCAAATCTTCTTCCTCTTTCACCATTTTTCCTCTTCCAACATAATTATTATCAACCTCTTCATTGTTCATCTCATTTGGTTTCCCCCTTTCAATAATTTTTCTTTTCTTTCCTTTCAAGGTTTTTTTTTCTTCTTGTTAAATTTTCTTCGACTCTCAATCCAAGTTGATATGCCTCAATAAGTGATAAAAAATTAATCATAAAAATCTTGTCTTGAATGGTAGAGGTCAATGCATTCACTTATATTGCAATTGGATCAAGAATTTATTGGTTTTTCCCCAAGCCTATAGACAATCTATAAAAAATAAATCATATACCCTTTCATTGACATCTCTATTTATTTAAAATTCTACAATCTATGTAAACAATTCAATTCAAAATCACAGGGTAGAAACTTTCAACTTTGTCACCATTATTCTCCAATTTTTTATCCTCTCTTTTCCTTATGCTACGATTTCAGTGTAACTTATTCCACCATAATGAAGCATGTCCCTTCAACTTTTTTCATGGAAACATTTCTCTTCTTA
>SNQJ01S0151967.1:0-14830 GCA_010110895.2 Picea sitchensis
GTCCCTACTAAAGCAGGGAATATAGCAATCAATTACTATCATTTCACCGATTAGGGTTGAGTTTCAAGAGCAATTCCTATCTTTATCAATGAAAAGAGAGAGAGATTATAGCTACAATTGAAGGGAAAAGGGTATGTGGATTCTATAAACCTAGAATATTATGGAATCTACATACCCTTTTCCATAGAATATACTAACTATATCCAAAAACCAAAGACAAGAAATATGGTATAACTACACATATTATATAAATATATTATCAAGGAAAAAATAAGCTAAATGCAATTAGGACATTTGAAAAAAAATTACAAGTTAAATGAGTACATCAATAAAAAATAAAATACTAACCTTGCAAATTCAAAATTCGAGCTATGTAGATCGAGAATTGGATTTTTTCAACCGGTGGGTGACGGAAAAAATAAACAGCTCAAACAAAAGACAAGAACAATGTCGCAACTATACCAACTGTGTCGCAAAGTCTCTTAAAGTCACGTATATATAGATAAAATAGTCAACTAGTCGTTAACACCGACCAATGAGATAGACAAAATTTGCGTCGTTATTGCCACGAAAATTTGTCGCTATAGCGACGAAAATCCCGACTATGTTAAATTAAGATTTGCGTCGATATTGCGACAAACTTTCGTGGCAGTAGCGATGAAAATCCCGCCCTGTTTAAAAAAAATATTAGACTAGTGGAAGTGTGGAAAAATTTCGTGGAATAATCTTTATATCGCTATAGCTAATTTAAAACTCCTACCATGTTAAATTAAGATTGCACATATTAAGCATAAACTTTCAGTGGAAAGATGATGAAAACCAAGCCCCTAGTAAAAAAAAAATATTGACTAGTGGAAGTGGTACTCAGGAATAATCACCATATGCAGAGTGAGTCCTTTCTATAAATTCATTGTTTTTCTTGGAATCTGATGAGACTCATTCTAGCAAAGAGAATTGGGTCATTTCGACATAATAAACCCTCTCTACAATTTCCTCACCCTTTCCTCTAGCATGGTCTGGATTTCAAGGCTTCACTTCACACAACAAGAGCCTTTGGAAATATGAACAATAATACATTTACATCGCTCACATGCCATATGTAGTAATCATAAATAATTATTAATTACAAGCTAGTGCATTGTGGTATATACCTCTCCCTTCAAAGGAATATTGTCCTCGATTTTATTTCTTAGTAACACCTATCATGCCTTTATGGTCAGCTGCTTTAGAAATCCTTATCCTCTTTCTTGGTCGTGTCCTTTCCAGACTCTTGGCCTCATCAATTCTTCTCTTCAATAATTTTGGATAACAAGAATATTAATCACAATTTCATGCGGAAACATTTTATTATTGTGTGAAATTCAAGATGAAAATTTCAAAATCTAGCACAATACTATGACCATGGAAATTACTCCATTTGCATCCATATGGCGTATTATCTGGCTCACTATTTTCCTTTGGACATACCTATTGTGTTCAAGGATCCCATCAATGGTTTACAAGAAAATCAAGTTCTCTTCCTTGTGGTCACTTCAATTCTCTATAGGCCTAGGCTCCTGCATCCCCTTCTCTTCTATAGACAACCTCCTTTTTAGGCTATCCATCTTTCCTTGCAAAGCAATAATAAAACAACTCTCAGAAATGTGCGCATCAATAAAATTCATTTGCCCAAAAATGAAATTGGTCTTCCTTAGGGCTGGCAACACCTGTCAGATTGTGAACCCTTTTCTTCCTGCAACTTCAACATTCTTCAACTAAACAAATTGTTAGTTTTCATGCACTTGATATTTTCAAAATTATGCATACTAATAGTCCAAGTCCTTTTCACCTATTCAAGGGTACAAAGAAAAAGGAAATATCATTATTTAAGTATGCATCCTTTCAACATACTAAAATTCCAAATGCAATTCAAATATCAATGAATTCTTACTTAATGTGCCAATATTCATAGCCACATTCATAACCTTAATGCACTGCAGATTGTTTTCAAGTTTGACACACTTTATGACAAACACTTTCCATGGTGTATTGGAGCTCAACCAACATCTTCACCATATGGATTATTCATATTCATTCATTATTACACATCATGTTTCCTGCTATAGGTTGATCATGTTCCCAAATCAACACATATGAAACTAAAGTTTCTCTTGAATGCACATGAGCATTCTTCCTTCATTAGTAAACATGGTTAAATACCATGGTCCCAAATTTTCTTTCTTTTCTTTTAACAACAACCACACAATTCAAGTGGAGTATTGGAAGGCCCTCCTTCCACAGTGGAAAACTCCATTAATCACTCTTATGCAAACATGCATGTCCTCTCAATGTATTCCATGCAATGTGCTAACTATGAGCACCTTTTATTCCCACTCCTAGATTATCATTGCAAAATTCTGCAGTATTTCCTTACTCATGCATTTTCTTGAAAGGATTGTAACTCATCCTTAACTGCATGACTTCCTCTCTCTATTATTCGTATTCTTCTTTCCTAAATCTTACCCTGCTTGGGTATAAATGGAATACAATAGCCACTCAAAATTATTCCCATATCAGTAAGAAATTAAAATAATTCAAAGGGGAAATTAAAATACTCAAAATTATGCCAACACCCTTTTTTCTTATTTTTACTCATCAATAGTGCTCCATGGGGCTCGCAAAGTCCCTTCAACAACAACCTTCACTTATCCTTTATGAGAGGTTATCTACCATTGGCGCTGCTTTCCCAACATCTCCAATCATTTCTTATACATGACATGCATCACAAATATATATATTTCTTATTCATCATGCAAAACAAAAATGTAAGTATCATAACATTTAAATCAATAAAATGTTTTCAAATATTCCCCAATATATCTCTATGCACTCTACCACGTTACTCCTTAATGTGTTAGTTAGTGCAATCACAACCCAATTTCTATTGTATTCTATAATCATACAACCATCACCATCCTTATGCCAAAACACTTACTTGCATTAGTAAATCAATCTCTCATACCATATAAATACCATAAACAACAAGGAAGGAGTCAAAGAACTCTTCCCTTGTCCAACTACTTCTACACAACCCTGGAATTTCAATCTAACTGAGTTATTTTCCAAGTTTCATTGCTCATTTATCACGGCTTAACCAAGCTTATTCATTCAAACTTATTTATTCATTTTCATTTTTCCAGATGTTCTTGTTTCCACAACTACTCTTCTAAATCTTATAACTTTGTTAAACAATTCAAAGATTTTAGGGTGAGAAAAGTATTCCCTTTTTTCTCCTTCTTTTCTTGATTATGTACTCATTCTGTTGGGATCTTCCTTCCCATTTCCTTGAGCAGCCTTAGTTAGGCCTCAATTCAACCTATTGATAAATCAAAGTTCCAAACTTTTTTTTTCATATAATGAAGAATGAAGCCTATGCATTCTCTCGGTGACATTACCATTCAGTTGTCAGAATGGTCAACATTCATCTATTAGTATTCCACTCATACATTTTGTTTTAGAATGTAATCCATGGTTCTTATACATATATTCTTGCATCCCACTGGCCAATTTTCAACAATCATTAAGGTAATGACTTTGTTCTTCTGACAGAATATTTACATGGTTCATTCATAGGAAACTGCATGCAACTTCCTATTGCATATCCATCACTATATATGATGGCATCAACCTTGAGTTAGATTCATTTGTTTAACAAATATTCCATAAGAATATAAACATGCATCTTTGTTATGCATCCAAATTATTTATCCACAAATATTCCTTGTCTTGTTAACTTACATCCATGATGCACTTAACCACATGCATCGTCATAAGACTATGTGTGTCTACCATAGGTATATTTTCCATCTCACATACATCATTAAAATCATTTAACTCCATGATTGTTCACAATTGTTCTCATGCGACCCTCAAATACATAATCATGTTGCCTTTTATCATGACAAGAAAGCATCCTTGCTCATTTACTATTTCATCTATTTATACTAGTTTTTCCTAGTAAAGGAATGGAACACATTCCCCAATCTATCATTCAAAAACAAAACTTTCATGACTTCATAATAGAGTCAACCATGCATCCATGGTATTATTCAATTTAGGAAAGTGAAATTTTGAGTTACATTACCTATTTCGAAGTCACATCATACCTTTAGTATGCATATACTATTACATCATACATGTGAATCACTTGGACATTTAATATCATTCATATCTATTTGGTCTTAATATTAGTCTCCATAAAAAGAAACCTCACAATGCATTAAACCCATGTACTCGAGCATAATAAAACAGGGCCAACATTATATCATGCAAGCTCATTGCTTGCACTCCTTTTCCATGTCATTCATGCACATGGAAATATCGTGACTTTCAGATCCTCCTCCCAAGGATCTTGGTTCCATTCTTATGAAAAAATCTCACAGAGATACTCAACAATGGGATTCCCTCTTTGTTGAGAGCTTGCAATCATTAATGTGATATCCACATGGAAAGTTTAATATACATAATCATAACTATGTCCCTCTTCCATATGACAACAATCAACAAGGAGGAATTTTTTCCAATCATCAGAATTTGTTCAACAATCCAAAAAATACTTTATCCGGGTAATCTAACAGCGTCTAAGGCAACAAGACAGCTTATCGTTTCTTTTCAGTTCTCAAACCATTTTTTGTTAATGATATTGCTTATCAAGGGAATCATTTTCAGATTCCTATCACTACTTGATATATCAAGCCATACCTTATATGGATACCATCAACCTCTAGATGTCAACCCCATTCATTGGTCATCTAGAAGTGCCCCAACACTTACTTTTACCACATTCAGATCAACATTTCATTAACCATTCTTTTACTCATTTATCATGAATTTTAATGTCTAATAACATTTGACATTTACTTAAATCCTAAATACAATTTCAAGTCTTTTAATTTACTAAGACATTGTAACTCTAGAGCATCTTTAGATTATAATTCATCTTGGGGAGAAAGTCCATCTCCTTTATTTTTTTAAATTTTGTAGAGGTAGTTCTAATTATTTTTGTCCATCCTCATAAAAAAAATAGAAGATAGGTTTTAGATGTATATCAGCCCCAACCATTACACCCAAAATTATTCCTTCTATTCAAAAACAACCAGTATGCATTCTCCCATAGAATTTCATTACACGCTTTCTCATCCACCAAGAAAGGGAGGTTGTTGTGATTTCTCACCAATCACTCTATATTTATGAAACCCATTTACCGGAACTTGATTAGAAAAACACTTCCCAGCAATTCTTGTACCCAGAAATAAAATTCGTTTCTCAGTTCACTTCGAAACCTGAGAGTTGCACATGTTCTCCCTCTTCAGAAATGGTCACCAGACCCATTCTTCTTGCTTCCTCAACATCATCAGTATTTTACTTATGTTGTTATAATTAGATCATCATTAAACATATGATCCATGACACCACAATATTTTACATCCAATGGTAGACTATAATAATTATATATGCATGTTATATGCATGCTCTATCTTTAAGGTATGCATTTCAGCATATCTTCGTGCACCAAGCATTGTACCCATGTTTGCAGTGTTAGAAAATGTGATCAAAGAAATAAAATACAAAAATGTGGAAATAAAAACATAATATATACAATAATATAGAGAGATGCAAGAATACCTAGTGTGGGATACGGCCCACTAGAGAAATTTCCAGGTATTTTCTTTTTATTATCCAACAAAAATAAAGGGATACAAACTCTACAACTCAACCATTGTAACTTCTTTAATCCACGCTTCCCTCTGTATACAACATTCACACAATACGCACCTAATATACTTCTCTACATAAGAGAGGATTTCAAAAACCCTCAAAAAAAAATCCTAATCAGAAATTTCATGACTTTATAAGAATGGTTTAGATTGGACTACTTAAATTACAATATTTAAGGTAATTTTTTCCTAATATTATTCTTTCTGGGCTGCCCCTTTGACCATAAGTATACAAAATTATTCTTTCTCTCTCTCTAGACTTCTGAAATAAGTTTTGGGGTACAAGCCCCCACACCCCCTCATAGGGAATGGGGTCCAAGCTTCAACATACTTCTAATCAGAAGATAATCAAGCTCTCCACAACCAAGTAATTCCTACTTGAGACTCTGATCACAACAACTCCACTGTTGTTGTACCTGTTGACTATACTCCACCTTGGACCCGAAAATTTCTTACCTTCACCTTCAATCTTGAAGATCAACCTAAACCCACAGATCTCAGCTTTCTCCTAGTTACTCCCTTTGCACATGTCTCCTGTGATTCTATTAGTATGTATTTTTTCCAACTTCAAATGTCCATCTTCCAAGATGTGATCATATGAAATGTTGTCGAAATATTCTTAGTATTTGAATGGAAGGCTAATTTTTCAATATGAATGGCACTCTCATTGTCATGACAAACCTATTATTCTCCTATTTTTCCCAATTCCTCCATAAACCTTTTTGGAAACCAAATCATTTACTAGTCTCTATAGCAACAACATATTTTGCTTCTTTGTTGAAAGTGCAACAACATTTTGTAGTTTTGAACTATTTCCTACTTTTGTTCCACCTACTGTAAAAACATAACCTGTGGTGTTCCTCCCGCCATTATCACCTTCCATATCCTAATCAACATATCCCTGCATAATAGTGTTTGAACCTCCAAAACATAATCCATGAGTAGAAGTACCTTCAAATACCTGAGAATCCAATTTACTACCTCCCAATGTTCCTCACTGATTTTTCATATACCTTCTCAACTCCCACTACATGTGCAATGTCCTGGAAGTGGTGTAACCATCACATACATCAAGTCACCAACCTGGATGAATAAGGGACCTGGACATGTAGTATATCTCCTCCCGTGTCTTAGGACGATTCTTTAGTTAATTTGAAATGGATGGCTGTCCTTGTGTACTCAATTGGTTTTTCATCCTGCATTCCAAATCTTTCCAACAACTTCTCTATGTACTTACCCCGAGACAATGTCAATTTATTATTTTCCATCTCTTGTTATTCTCATAACACAAGGATTTCTTTGAAGCACCCAAATCTCTTCATCGCAAAATGAATTAAGCATTTCTTCTCTAGCAAATGAGCATTCCTACATATTAGACCTCTACAACAAGCATGTCATCTACATACAATAGAAAGATATTGCTTCCATTTTCTATCCTTTTAAAATAAACAAATCAAAATTGTGAATATCTACTTATAACCTTGTTCTATGATAAACCTATCAAACTTCACACATCAGCTTTGGAGCTTTTAGGCCATACAAGCTCTTATTCAACTAGATGTCTGGAAGTTTCCTTCCCTTTGACCTGTTGGATTTCATCAGCAAGAATCACCATGAATTATAACTCTTTTTCTTCAACAAGAGTATCAATGTAGAATTGTCCAATAATGAGCAATAAGAAATAAACACCACACATACACAAGACACTGTTGTTTTAATGTGGAAACCCAAATCGGGAAAAAAAAAAAAAAAAAAATTTTTTTTTTTATTATATGTCTGAAGAATATATCTTCTTTGGAAGCACTAACTTTGTTTTCCAACAAGAATCGGAAGGAGGCTCCAACTCTAGTTTCTCAAGCTACAACCTGAGGGAAGCTCTTAACTCCCCACCTCTCTGCTACAACTGTATAGAGGCAACTCCCTATCGTTCGATATAACTGAAGGTGGTCAGCCACCTGCCCTTGCCCCGTCTTGCCACACTCAAGTAGAAGTAGAATGATGGAACCACTCACACACTATCATCAGGAGGGTATCATTGTAAACTCCGTATCACAAATCTAAACCATGTATCAACCTGTAATTCTCAACCTGTGATCAACATGTATCATAAACAAGAGCATCACCATGCACCGGATCAGAATCAACTGCTGTATCATGCAAACAAGTTCATCCAACCATGTACCAAGCATGTACCAATCATGTGTCAACTTACTCATCAACTATGACTCTAACAATATGTACCAACATCATCACTATACACCTCATATATAAAAGCAACTATCAACTACTTAGCTCTAAATCTATGTAACTAACATGTACCTTAACCAAAATCCTTCATCAATTTCATCATCCAAATCTTATTTGTAGTCTAGAATAGACCTAGTGTATATGATCACATTCCTACAAACCTTCCTTAACTTTAAACAAGAGACTAGTACTCTTATCAAACTTTTATTTAGTCTCACGTGATTAGTTTTGGATTAGTCACCAACCCTAACTTGAAGTAATCATAACTTGAACCTATAATGTATAAATATTTGAACCCTGATACACAATGTTCGTTGTGTTTTATGAAATTCCTCCAAGTTTCATCACTTGGAACCTCTCAAAAGGAGTTATAGTAAAATGGCATACCTTATTTGTTCTAGCTTATTCTAGAGAGCAACCTTGTAGAGCTTCCCACACAAAATATTTGATGAATTGATCTTAAATTACCTGTAATACTTCAAAGACTGCACTCCTAAATCCAACAATATTTTAACTCAATCGAATTTGGATCCATGAAGAATTTATGACGCTTTTACTCCGAAACACCGATTTTGACTAGTTTCTGTAGACTTACCAAAGTTTGCTTTTCCATGAGTGTAACTCCCAAAATACAAATGACCACAAGCTGAATTTTTATCCACAGATACTTGATATGTTTTCACTTTCAGAAATTTCAGGATCTGCATCATTATAGAAAAAACATTTATAGAAAAAATGGGTGAGATGACCTCAGAATAACATACCTTAGAAAGCACCATCAAAAAAGAATTTATCCTTCCTTACATTTCGGCCTTCTTTCTTCACTTTCCCCTGTAGAATCTCTATTTAGATATCCTTTTTACCCCCAGACACCTCCATATATTTAACATTCTCAAGTGTTATTAAAATGAGAGAGCACTGCCTCTTATTTACACTTTCATATAGCTTCCTCAAGAAGTTACCTTCTAACCAACTTAACCCACTTCCTTATTTTAGGGTCATCCACTTCTAATTTCTACATTAACAATATTGAAATTATTTATTTGTATTCACTGAATTATAATAATACACTCATCAATTTTATTATTACCTTTAAAATCTCTTAAACACTTTGATTACTTGACATTTTGGGGCTTCTAGATGACATATGAGGGTTCTCCAACTTCAGAAGGCCATAACTTCAAACCATGAGGAGTTATAGACATTCTAATATACCACCATAAATGGTATGATATGTACTATCCAAATAGAATAGTATTATCTGAAACATATCATAACTCATACTGCTACTCACATCAAACAAACTTAGTCCATTACCCAAACCTAGGTCTCCAACTTCATGGCCATAATTCTAACCTGAGGGATTTATGAGACATTCCACATACCACTGAAATGACATGACAAACACTATCCATAGGATATTTTCCTGACAAATTACTCTTCCTTCATCTCATTATTCCACAATTAAGCATGGGTTCTTATCCACAAAGCTGCCTTCCCGTGAGGGTTTTCGCCATAAGGGGACCACTTGAGTTCATCCATATTTAATTTTATTTACATCAAACAATAGTAATGACAAAATAGTAATGAGTCATATTTATATCAAAATAATATTGGGTCCATTACCTCAAACCTTTGTTCTGCATGGGATTTCTTCATACACATCAATGACAACCAACCTTTAATCAACATTAACTCATAATTCTTTATTTCCATATAAATATGTTCCTCCAAATCCCCATGGAGAAAAAATGGTTTTATATCTAACTATTCAAGATACAAATATTATATTGCCACAAGACTTAAAATAGTCCTAATTAAAGTCATCTTAACAATAGGAGAACATATTTCATCAAAATCTATACCTTTCTTTTGTGCAAACCCCTTTACAACAATTCTAGCCGTGTACCACTTTTTTCCTCCATCTTCTTCCTTCAACTTGTAAACCCATTTATTATACAATGCTCTTTTTGCTACAGGCAACAGAACCAAGTCCCAAGTCTAGTTATTTACCAAGGAATCCATTTCCTCTTTCATGCCTTTCTCCCACTTATTTTTAGTGCCTACCTGCATTGCCTCTTCATAACACTTTGGTTCACCAAAATCAATCAACAATAAATAATACAATGAAGGAGAGTAGCATTGAGTGGGTCTACATAACCTAGTATATCTTCTAACAACACTTGTAGGAGTTTGAGGCACATGTTTCTCTTGTTGTTGTACATTTTTATTTTCCGGTACCTTTGGAATTTATTTTTTAGTGATCTCATCAAGCACTGTGTATTCTAGTTTTTCTTTTTCCTGTTTCTTTCCCTGCAACTGATCTTTTTACATGACCTTCTCATTGAATATGACATATCTACTCCTAATGATTTTTTTATTTTCATAATCCCATAAGATAAAACTAAAATCATTAACATTGTATCCAATAAAGGTCCACTTCTTGGATTTTTCCTCAAGATTTGTTCTATTTTATTTATCAATATGGACAAATGATTCACAATCGAAAGACTTCAAAAAAGAATAGTTTACCTTTTTACCTGTACATTCCTCCTCTGGAATTCCACCATCCAAAGAGATTGAAGGTCCTCTATTTATTAAGTAAAAAAAAATATCTACAACATCTTTCCATAATTGTAAGGGCAACCCAGCATGCAATCTCATACTCCTTGCATGCTCCATGATTGTCATGTTCATCCTTTCTGACACACTATTTTCTTGTGGTGTTCCTGGAACTGTTTTCTCTCTACGAATCCCATGGTATGAAAAATAATCATCAAACTCCTTGCTGCAATATTCACCTCCATTGTTTGATCTCAGACTCTTCAACCTTTTTGCTATCTCATTCTCAACCAAAACTTTCCATTTCTTAAAAGTATCAAAAACATCATATTTTTGTCGAATGCAATAAACCCAAGTTTTTCTACTTGCATCATCAATAAAAGTAACATAATAATGAGAGCCACCAAGAGATGATACCTAAGTTGGTCCCCAAACATATGTATGCACAAGCTCTAACCTTTCACTCTTCTTTTCTTTTCTGACTCTGAGAAATATGACTCTCTTATGTTTTCCATAAACACAATGCTCACAAAAATCCAAATCAATTTATTTAATATTTGGAAACAAATTTCTTTTGTAAAGTATCTATATCTCCTTCTCACTCATGTGTCCAAGCCTATGATGCCACATTGTTGTATCCACTCCTATAGAAGATAAAGAGCTAGAAGAGTCAGTATTACCAGTGCATAAATACAATGTACCTACCTTCTCTCATTTTTCTATCACTAGTGATCCTTTGGTGACCTTCCATGCCTTATCTGTAAATATGATATACAACCTTCACTTTCCAACTACTTGTTGAAATTAGATTTTTCCTTATATCTATTACATGTATTACCTCTTTCAATAACCATTGGTTTCCATTCTTTTGCTTTATTTGTACCTTACCCATTCCAACAATTTTGCATAGTTTGTCGTCACCCAAATGAACCTGTCCAAAATCACCTTGAACATAATGTAGAAAATATTTCCTATGGGGTGTGGCATGAAATGAAGCCCCTAAATCTACTACCCAAGACTCATAAATATTATCTACAAAAAGAATCAAACAATCTTGTAACACATCACTTGTTACACTTGATTCTTGATTTTTCTTTTGTTGTCCATCTCTTTGTTTCTTTGGAGCTCTGCAGTCTTTCTTCATATGTCCTTTCTTCCCACAATTACAACACTCTATATTTCCCAGTCCAGATTTGGATCTTTCCTTCCTAGAATTCCCATGGTTCCCTTAGCCCTTTCCTCTATCCTTTTTTCTTCCCATGTTCCCACAGTCAATGCATTACCTGATGTCTCACCTATGTTTTTTCGTTGCATTTCCTCGCCAAGGATAACACCAACAACATCATCGAATTTTAAAGTGTTTGAACCAGAGACAAAGTTACTTACAGCCATGACCAAGCCTTTCCATCTTTCTGGAAATGAGCATAAGATTAGAAGATCCTTGACATGATCATCGAAGTCCAATTTTACAGAACTTAGTTGATTGGTAACCATATTAAATTCATTTAAATGATCTACAACAGACCCAACTTCTAACATCTTCATACTAAATAATCTCTTCATTAGAAATACCTTATTGGACACCGATGGTTTTTCATACAATTTATCCAATGAATCCATCAGGTCCTTCATTGTGTTTTCTTTTGAAATATTGAGGTCCTTCGTTGTGTTTTCTTTTGAAATATTGAAAACTACCGATGTTGTCAGGCTCAGACGTATCGTTCCTAGTGTCTTTCTGTCAAGAACCTCCCATTCTTCATCCTTCATGGTCGTCAACTTCTTTGTTATTCCACCCAATGGTAGGAAAATATCCTATTAATATAAATAATCTTCCATCTGCATCTTCCATAACTGGTAGTTTTGGGCATTAAATTTCTCGAACCTAAACTTTCCATCTTCCGCCATTGCTCCCACTCGAACCATGAACCCTCTTTTCCTGTGAGTTACCTTTTGCTTTGATACCAGTTGTTAGAAAAACCAGATCGCGGAGAAATAAAATAAAACCAAGAACATACATAATATAATAGAGACACAAATATACGTGGTTCACCCAGTGTGGGCTACATTCACCAGAGAAATTTCCATGTCCTTCCTTTTTATTTTCCAACAAAATGAAGGGATACAACCTACAACTCAATTGTTGTAACTCCCTCTTCTTTCTCTCGCAATTTGCTCTCTCGGAATACAACATTCACAATAATACACAGTCACAATACAATTCCCTCATAAGAGAGGGTTTACTTCTAGGGGAAAAAACCCTAAAAAATAACTTCTACCATCATATCTACGACCTTATAATGAACGGTCTAGATTGACTACGAAATTACAATATTTTACAAGGAAAATTTTCCCAATATTTCACTTCAGGGGCGTTGCCCTCGAATCCCCCGCCAGGGGGGGGGGGTGCTACAAAAATTTCTCCGCTCCCTGGACCCCATTAGCGATAGTTGTGGGGGGGAAATCCCCCCCACATCCCCCCATTAGGGAATGGGTTACAATCACGACTAAAACAAACTTCTGAATCAGGGAGATAATTAGGCTCCACAACCAACATGTAGTGCAGACGAGTTCCACTTACTTACCTTTTGCATTTTCATGTATAGACCTACCCTTAGTTAATAGCGATTTATGTGGCTTTAGCACAACCATGATCTTTTGAACTTTCTCATGTCATTCCACTTCTTCCATGAGGTTCATTCTTAGTCCACATGACTTTTTTTATTTTACAAGGAGGGATTACCCTAGTAGTAAGTTTTTCAGTTATGACAGGACAAGTAGGTTGGTCTCACCTACTTCCATAAGGTATCTAGACATGGAAGATTTTACTCCCAATGAAAAATCCTTCATTTAATCAACACGTTTAGTTAACATAGGCTTCATTAAGCCCACTTTTAGGCAACTCCTGCCACCTATTCAGTCAATTTTCCTTCTGGAATTAAGTATGCCATTTTCATCCAAGTTTTATTATTAATTCCCCTTGACATAATCCCACATTTTTCGGACTAGCTATCATTTCCCAAAAGAAATGATAGGCTTATTCTGCCACAGTCTAGCATAATTCAATCTCGTTGGGTAAAATACCAACTGAATTTTAATTTGCATCCTTCTCCTCAAGAAACTTATGCAGATCATCTTAGCCTTAGTAAACTAGTCTTATGATTGTTCTTCGACCAATCCAGACATGTGTTTGAATCATGCTATGCTAGATAGGTTAGGGTAGGGTTCCCTCTCCCTTAAATTTTTCTAAGAAAGAAAAAACGATTGACTCTTTCATGAGCCCAAGAAGGCCAATTGTTGTTGCACGCTGTGATTCCACTCTGTAAAACACCCAACCCCTTAGGTATCCTTTGGACATAAGAATTTTTATTTTCTCAATCATCTTGAATCCATAAAACTAGGATTACATCGCCTTTGATTCGACAAGGGTTTTCCAACGACTATAAATTTGTCCCGATACAAGTTTTGGAACGCAAGTTATGGTCCTTCAAAGTTCTTTAGGCCTTTACTAAATAGGGCCTTTACTGACTAGGGTCTTTCATCACCATGTGGAAACCACTTGGTTCCCTATCACTTGGCATGCCACCTCATCATAGGATACAAAGACTCTCTCAACCAGAGGTCGACACTTGTCTAGCTCTTATTGTCTTATTAATTTAATTAAATATATCAAAGGAGCACTTAGGATTATTAAGTTCGATAAACTCCTAAGTCATCATGTTGTTATGAACATACCCCCAAAACTCCTAAATGTCGAAGTTGCAGAGAGGGTCCCACCTATATTATACCTTTACACAAATACAAGTAATTACATTACCCCACAATATAATTAATTGTATTTAATGTTTACTATAACATTGGAGTACAAGAATATAGGTTCGGGCCTTCAACACTTTTAACCTGTTCTTTCTATCACGCCAAACATCTAGAGTCCTAAAGCTCCGGACTCCCGGAGAGTCCGCACTTACATGTGAATGTGGATTAAATAATGGAATAGGGATAGGTAGGTATGGGACTTCAACCATTTTCTCCCAAGCGTTCCATCACTCAAAACACTCCAGATTCCCGAAGTTCCGAACTCTCATCAACCATTAGATCAAGCGGCCATGAACTAAGAGGAATAAATTATGTAGAAGAAAAGGGTGACACGTGGCCCAATCAACCGGTGACATGTGTCAAGGTCCATTTGACACATAAGGTCTGTGAAAGTCACGAATTAGGGTGAAACGTGACACACCTACTATGGGTCCATGTCACCCTAGGTGACA
>SNQJ01S0151967.1:45284-58592 GCA_010110895.2 Picea sitchensis
TAAGGACGGATCTTTGAACTATTAAAACAACAACATACAATTCCTTTGTCTTCAAAACTCCACTTTTCTGGCAATAATAGAAGTCTCCCTTCTTCCCCACTAGGCTCAGGGCCTCCACAAGGTTTATTAGATTCCTTCCCAATTAGATTTCCTCTGTGCAAGAGAATCCCTTCACAACTACACTATCCCTCGATGCCCTCTCCTTCCAACATTGGTTTCTTTCCAGCCAACACCAAGCCCGCAACCCTCTTTTTCTCTAGTTTGGGCTTCAGGTCTTCTATGCTCTAGTTCAAGACTCTTCCACGAGTTCCCTGATATTTCAATTGCACGTGCTTGTGCATTATTTTCAACATTTCTCTTCTTCAGAGACCGAATTCCTCCTCTATTTATCCCTGTAGCAAGAACAACTTCTTCTTTTAGTTATTCTTCTGAACTGGAGAGCCTCACGCACTCTCCTCTTTCTCTTGTTTTTTTTTTCTCTTAGTATATCCAAGTCACACACCCCTCTGTGGGCATGGTATCCTTATCGTTTTCCTTTGTGTTTATTATTTCACGCCTTTTTCCACCCGATGAAAGTTCTGGACCTGTCGTATTCCTTCTATCATAAGGAACTCAGGTCAATCTGGGCCTGTAGGAAACTGCACTCTGTGGTACTTCAGGCTGACAATTTTTTGTCTCCTCAGCCAGACCCTCCATTCTTCCATTCATTGGGGTAGTTTATTGTTCAAACAACAGTCCTTTCTCATAAATTTATTTTTTCTTGGAATAAGGATGAGGCTCATTATTTCAGCAAAGAGAATTGGATCATTTTGAGATAATGAACTCTCTCTAAAATTTCCTCACTCTTTCCTCTAGTGATATCATGTCCATTACTTCAAGGCTTCACCCCCAAAATCATGTTTTTGGAAATCTGAACAATAATACATTTACATTGTTCACATGCCATAGAAGGGTAATCATAAATAATGATTAATCATAAATTTTGGAAGCAAAGTGTCAGTTTTTTAGATCTCTAGTTTTGCCACAATACTCACAATCAATTTCCATCAACCAGGTCTCAACAATTTCTCACCATGGAATCTCAGACAATTTGCAAGGAGATCGTGGAGTAGCACTTATGGAAGTGGAAGAATATACACCATCTTAGGGAGGTGAACAAGAAATCTCGGACAATGAATCTACTCATAATTAATGTTTTTTAGAGTTGTGTTTCCTTTGGGTTAGTTTGTAAAAGAAATATGCAGTTAGTTTGTTTGAAAGTTTGATAAGGAAATGCATGAGTCTAGTCGATTGATGGTTATAGGTGAATCCAAAAGCTTAGAGCCATTTTGTAATATCTTTTGACTCTATTGTTTTCCTCGACACAACCCTTTATTTAATATAAAGCTTCAGTTTCAGTTAAAAAAAATATGAAATTTTTTCCACATGTACTTCACTATGTCAACTCAAAATTTTAAAAATTTCAGAGTCTAAAAATTCACTCAAAAAAATCACAACAAAAATGCCAAGATAACTCATTTCAGGATTAGTTACAAACCTTGTATTCCATGGACTATCTCTCCAAAAGTATAGACAACTAGAAATTAAAATTTTGACCACCTATACTATGACATTTATCTTCAGTCTCCACAAAATTTCATTGTTTGACAGTACACAGAAAAAAAAAAAGCTATAGAAAAAAATTCAAGATGAGTCGCTTAAATATGAATCCAGGATGAGTAAAAAACCTTATCTTCCATAGGCTATATATCTGAAATTACAACGAACCAGAACCTGAAATTTTTACCAGATGTATTGTGATATGTCTTCTAAGTAACCTCCAAATTTTGTTGTCTAAAGTGTCCCAGGAAAAAAAGTTATAGTAAAAACTCCAAAATGACTCACTTGAAGAAGGAAAACCCTAAGATCAATGCTCTGATATCAAATGTTATGAACCAAATACCTTGAAAATGATAAAAAGTTAATGAGTACAGTCCACTTCGAGGTGGAAACCTCATTTTACTATATATCCAATTCACAAGACAAAATATGATAATTCTAAGACTAGGTCTCCTTGGTATATATATAGGAGACAAAGGTACAATTATAATGAAAGGTTCTAGTCGACCTACTAATATAACAAATAAACTAATAATTGTTGGAAAAATAATCCTTAGGGTTACCCACTTGACAAAATATGAAATGTCAAGGGATTGTAATGGACGTCGGGAATCCAAGAGACGCATTGGAATATGAGTCCAATCGTCAACAATAATGTATATATAACTATATTATATTATTAATAAAATGTAATCCACACTTACCTTATTTGCGCATTCCAACAGCGGTATTGGAGAGCCTATAGTATTTAAGCCTAATTTATCCTCTGGAAGTTATCCATAGCTATTTTTTGGCTAGTATAGAAATGGGTTCGCCAATCTGTCCTGGGCACACTTGTTTGTGTCATATATTTTGAGAAATGAAACGCCTTTGCATATAATTTTATCTCCATGCAGAGAAAACTTCCCTCTGGCTTCTCACACTCTGGTAGATTCTTTGTCGTGAGTGCACTGTTGGAGGCAGGCCAAAGGCCAAAGTGGAAAAGAAAGATGTTTTTTGGAAATAAATCATCCACAAGGAAAGCGATAGCTGGAAGGAAACACAGCACGCGCGTATGCACAAGGAAAGCGATAGCTAGAAGGAAACACAACATGTGCGCATGCAAGGAAAGAACCAGCTGGAAGGAAGAACAACACAGATGCATGGGAGGAAGACCTAACAATGGTAGGGTTAGGGTTTTGGTAAGGTATTGTAATGGATGAAGAGCCATAAATGTATAAATATAGACACTGAGGTATTATAGAGAGTTCGGGTTATTGGTTGTTAGTTGTTAGTTCTGATTGTTGTTGTAGTTATGCATGAGTTGATGCGATACGTGATATTTTGTTGTATAATACATTTTTGTATAAGTTGTTGAGCTAGAGAGGATGAGGGAGGGTAGATCTTGAGGGTTATATCACATACTGGGGAGCTTGGTGCGATCTATCTCGCCTCATATAGATCTTACCCGGCTGAGAAGGTTTGTAAGCGCACGACGTTGTAGATGCGGAAATAATATAATAAAAGAGTTGAGAGCCAAATCTTTGTGGATGTAGCCCCAGGAGGGGGTCAACCATGGTAACATTTGTGTTATGTGACGAATGATTGCATATCTTTATTGTATTCAACAATTATTATTATGTTGAATGAATGAGTTGTTATATTTCCTGCTTATTTGTCGATAACAAGTTCACTGTGTTTACAAGTATTGCATTCTTAAGTGTTGTTGTGTTATTGAGGAAATAAGCTATGGGAATTACTGCATAGTCGTGAATAGCAACATGTTGCTTTTACCAGTTAAAATAATGGTTCAATATATAGCTTGCTTATCTCACACTCAATCCTAAGCTATAAACACCTGAGTCTTACAACCACCCATTAAAGCTATCTCGGGTGAGACTGCGCAAAGCATTCTGTGTGTTGCGTTGTCTTCTGGTTTACCAGGAGGGCCAATAGTTTTAGAGGCTTTGTTGGAAACCCGAATAGACATGAAGCCTGGGTCAATAAAATCAGACAGAATAGAGGAATAGTAACCAACAAATGGTTCTATTGTCGTTGGTAGGAATAGGAGAGGATTGAGTAGAGGAGGTAAGTCGAATATTTGTCGGAGGCGGATCAAGAAAAGGTTATGGCAAAAAGAAAAGAGCCATTAGGAGCGAATGTTGAGACCGTGGAATCCCACAAAAGTAGAGATCGAAACTTGGCTAAGAAATAAGGAGGTAGAGTTTGCACAGAAAGACAATAGAAACCCTATACTAACACCTCACAAATATCTGGAGAAATACATGTTTACTAATTTACATGAAGTCTTTTTCTGCGATTTTCCACACTTATTGTAGGAGTGGATACTAAGGTTGAAGGATAACCACGCAACAAACCGGATTCGATAGCTAGAGTGGACTCCAGTATAGATTGAGCAGCTACAACAGGTGAACAACAAGTTCACCCACGCAGTAGACTTTTGTCTTGACAGTATTGTGGCAGGGTTTATAACAGAGTTTGCAGTAGACACAACAAAGTCGTATAGTGCAGCAGAGCAAGAGTTTCTAAGAGGACCTCTAAGAAGGTACATTTGATCGATGTATACTTCTATTAAGATATTGATGTATAATAAATGTGTAATGACAATGGAGTCATACAACTAAACTTCCCTGCGTGCATGGGGGAAGGGGGGAAGCACTCACAGAAAAAGGATAAATGGAAGGAGGAAAGGATAAGGGAAAGAAGGAGGAACCCTTGGACCCCATCATGATGGATGACAACCAGATCAAGCGAATCATGGCGACAGCTGGAAAAACGCATAGCAGAGTACCCTACCAGTACAAGGTGAATACTAAGAAGAGAGTCGTAGCCGCGAGGGAAGGCTTAGCGAGTGATGAGGAAGAGGTAGAGGATCTTCAGGTTGTGGAGCATATTGAGGAAATCCTGCGTGCAACATATGAGAGGAATACGAGAGGTCCAAGAACGAGAAGAGAAGGAAACACTCCTATCCATATTAATGTCAGTTTGGAACCCATAAACCCATGTGAAACTAATACACCAAAGAGAACACCACCGTTTAGACAACTGAAGTTCAGAAGAAGTAAAACAACAGGAAGTACATCCACACAAGGAACAAAAACTAGAGGTGTCAGTTCAGGTAGCACTAGTCAAGTATCTACACTGCACGAAGGTAGTAGTTCAACATTCAGAATGGCAGGACACGATCCCACGATCAGGTTACTAGAATTTTGAGGAGAAGCAACATAAGACCCTGAGAAAAACTTGTTCATTTGTGAAATTATCTGGGAAGAAAAACAGATCACTGATGAAGATACCAAACTTGTGTAGTTAGCGCTTACGCTAAGAGACCACGCACTAGACTGGTATATGAGTTTAGACGCAAATAGTGCACACAGAACTACAAGGAAAATGACAGACATTAAGAAGTTACTGATAAATGAGTTCCAGAAGACAAGCTCAGAGGATCAATACATGAATGAGATGATAGAAATCTAACAGAAACCAGGAGAATCTGTATGGGATATTGACTAGAGGTTCAAACGAATGAAGGGAAAGTTAAAATATCTCATGACCAAGATGCAACATCGACACTTATTTGCCAATTCACTATTACCACGCTTAAAGTATCCATTGTGACAACAGAAGTTCCAAACACAGGCAGAGGCTCTGCAGGCAGCCTTGTGACTGGAAGAAAACCAGTACCAGCAAACAGACCCAGCTATTGAAGAGTTTAAGGAGGACTTGAAGAATTTAACATTTCAACTAAACCAGAATAAGAACAAAGACAAACGAGAAGTTGTTTGGTGTACCACATGCAGGACGAAAGGACACCCCAAGAACGAATGTCCAACATTTGCGCAATATATGGCAGAAGGAATGCCAAACCCGTTACCTAGAGGAGGACCATGGTGTGAAGTCTGTAAGAAACCGGGTCACGACCCCTATCACTGCCTAATGATGCAGAAATACGAGACAGTCCCAAAGAATTCATATTGCACCTTTTTTAAGTCAGTGGGCCATGATGACAAATATTTTAGAACTATGGAGTTGATGTGAGAAAGGACATCAGACGCATATAGAGTGCAGGCAGAAATGATGACAGGGAAATCCACACCATAGTTTAACCCAGTTCCAGCTCCATACAACATTTCACAACAACAGTATAATACTGCACAACAACGATACAATAATGTGCAACCACAGTACAACGCAGCACAACCTCATTACAATATCGCACAGTATAACCAGGCGCCTCGGTATAATGCATTGAGAGGAGACAGAGAAAGCTACAGAGGTGAAGGTCGAGCAAGAGGAGGTTTCAGACGAGGTAGAGGACCAATAGTATGTCACAATTGTCAACAACCAAGACATTATGCAAGGGAATGTCCACTTCCACCAACAACTTGTATGTACTGTCATGCATCGGACCATGATACAGAGGAGTGTCCGACACAATTAGTAAATATCCAAGAAAAGAGGAACCAGAACAACCAGAATGTTCAGTGGATTTTCGTTGAAGCAATGGATGAAGGATGGAACATTAATATAGTTACTTGCGAATGAGCTAAAACATGAAATAACGCAGCTCAACAAGAACCAGTAAAAAACCAGTGGGTAAAGAAGAACGTCGAACAAAGGAAATTGTTTGATGCGTAGAACGAGAAGACGATATTCAAAGAAGCCAGACAAGAATTTCAGAAGGAAGACATAGCGTCGACTTCAATTGCGTAGAAAAACAAGGAAACACTAGAGTACAAGATGCCTCCATTATTGGATCATACCAATGAAATGCAACCCAAGGGACAAGTAAGTACAATCAAAGGTTTTTTGCATTCATGTGTAAAAGTATTAAGTGATACATCATCTATGAAAATATAGCAAAACATACTAGAAAAATGTAGTATCGAGGCGGAAGAAAAATTAGAACCAAAAACAGTTAATCACCTACACACAAGAAGAAGAACAAGTAGGAAATTTAGACTGAATGCCAACATTGGATATTTCAATATGGGAGACATCATACTAGATCTAGGATCTGAAGTTAATGTACTACCAAAGAAGACATGACAATGCATGGGAGAGCCAACATTAGGATATTCACTTGTTCAATTGAAACTGGAAAACCAACACAGAGTCATGCCCATAGGTAGACTGGAAGGAGTGACAGTAGACCTAGATAGAGTGCGCACTAAAGAAGATTTTGAAGTCATTGAAATATTGGACGACACAAAACCTTACCCAGCGTTGCTTGGTTTGGATTGGGCGTTTGAAAACCAGGCCATAATCAACTTAAAGACCAGGAAGATGACCTTTGAATCAGGAGAATACAGGGTCATCGCACCATTAGACCCATCATAAGGGGAGAGGTTTGTAGAACCTACTTGCCTAGACTTAGAGGAAATCAACCAGTTGTACATAACAACTGCGCGGGATGAGGATTACGTGAACCCAACTGCAGATGAGATACTCAGTTGGTAGAGCATTACCTCATGTGCAACAAACTCAAATACTCGTTTAGAGAACTGGCAACAAAGGCTACACAAAGTATCCATGAGGATATGTGCAAGAATAGACCGCGCAGTAAGATGGGTAGGCACGGAAATCATAGAACCACACAATTTTCACGGAGTCAACGATTTGGAAACATTTTTGGCACAGTATGAAGACGAAGTATTAGATAACTAGAGACTATTAGCACTTGATCTAGCACTCAAGGCCACACCTGCAAGATGGTGGGGTGCACACAAAGAGACCATCACAGACTGGTACCAATGTAAGAGGTTACTGCACATAAGGTTCGGCGCAGAACATAAAAAAAACAAACAACAAAAGTATGATGGACAAAGGGCACCAATGGAGAACTTGGAGGAGTGTAGAATGCTGTGGAAAATGACACCCCCAGAGGAATGGCCCCATCATTTTATACACACTCTAGAGGGTATACTAGCAAACTGGTATACGGACCAAGAATTGCGCAAAGGAATTACGATCTGGATGACATTGAAATAGAATTTTACAGTGAATTTCTCATTCGAGCATGAGAACCCCAACATAAATGCCTCTCTGAAAAAGATAAGACAAGTGATATTCATCCGAGCACCAGAAATAGAACTTATCACAAAAGAGAAACAATGGAACAAACAGAAAGTCAAGGAACTGTTGTTGTGTTACCATGTGCAAGAGGAAGCACCAGACGAAGACGATTCGCGCGATATTCAGATTGAGGAAGCAGAAGGAGAAAGAGAGGCGGAAGGACCACCCATCGAATCATAAGCTATTGTGGCGCCGATCAAGGTAAATAAAGTCAACATTGGGACAGTCGAGAATCCCAAGATGGCTAGCATTGGAGACTACTGGGATGAGAAGACAGTAGAAAGCATAACAAAGTTATTGCGCGAGTACAGTGACCTGTTTCCCACACCATTTACATATATGAAGGGTATAGCCGAAGAGTTAGGAGAAATGAAGATACCACTTAGACCTGAAGCAAGATCGATCAGACAATGACCATACAGAATGAACTCAATATATAAGTAGAAAGTCAAAGCTGAGATCGACGAGATGCTCGAAGATGGAATCATAGAACCAGTCGAAGAATCAGAATGGATAAGTTTGATGGTAGTGCAGGACAAGAAACAAGGGGGGATAAGGATATGTGTCGACTTGAGGAAGTTAAATGATGCATGCTAACATGACCCATTCCCTACACCGTTCACGAACGAAGTGTTAGAAAAAGTAGGTGGACATGAAGCTTACTCATTCACTGATGGATTCTCAAGCTACCATCATATCAAGATAGCACAAGAAGACAGATACAAGACCAAATTTGCGACAGAATGGGGATCTTATCAGTACACAATCATGTCGTTTGGACTGAAGAATGCACCAACAATATTTTCCAGAGTAGTCATCGTTGTGTTTAAGGAATTCATCCATCAGTTCCTAGAAGTATACCTGGATGATTGGATAGTCTACAGTTTGTTGAAAGACCATGTAGAAGTCTTACACCTGATGCTAGAAAGATGAAGACAGAGTCATATATCACTGAACATAAAGAAATGCATATTCGGAACACCGTTTGGAATACTATTGAGCCATATAGTATGTAAACAAGGTTTATTAGTATATCCTACAAAGATTGCAGTAATTGTAAACTTACCACCATTGAAAACAATCCATCAGCTCAGAGCGGCGTTGGGACACATAGGATACTACAGGAAATTCATTAAAGGTTATGCACAGATAACTGTACCTATGGAAAATCTTCTTAGAAAGGATACAAAGTTTCAGTGGAACGACGAGTGTCAACACGGTCTGGATACCCTAAAGGAAAATATGGTCACCGCACGAATATTAGTCTTTCCAGATTGGGAGAAGACATTCCACGTCCATGTGGATGCATCAACCATAGAACTTGGAGCTATCTTGGCGCAGCCAAGAACATGGGACTTGGATCACCCGATAACATTTGTGAGCAGGAAGCTATCAAACTCAGAACAAAACTATAACACGAAAAAAAGAAAAGGCCTAGCTATGGTCTATGCACTGCAAAAGTTCAGACATTACTTATTGGGGAAACACTTTAAGATGTTCACAGATCACTCAGTCCTGAAATATCTAGTCAACAAGCCAATGTTGGGGAGGAGAATATGTCAATGGCTACTACTATTTCAATAATTTGACTTTGAAGTAATCGTCAAACCAGGGAAATTGAATGCAGGACCTGACCACCTATCAAGGGTCACAAATGGAGAAGAACCTATGAATTTAGAAGACAACTATCCATATGCACAACTATTCTCAGTCCAGATCACCGATGAATACTTCGCAGATATCATTCATTACTTGAGCATAGGTATTGCGCCGCAAGAGTATAACACTATGTAGAAGAAAAACCTGGTAGTCTGCGTTGCCGACTATCAATTGATTGCAGGACACCTATATAAGATGGGCACAGATAGCATCTTGTGAAGGTACATATTAGAACACGAAAGACCAAGAGTCTTAGCAGAAGATCACGAAGGAATAACAGGAGGACATTATGCAGGCAAAGCTACCACGTAGAAGGTATTGCGCACAGGACTATGGTGGCCAATGATTCACAGATATTCAAAGGAGTACTATCAATGATGTGATGTTTGTCAAACTGTAGACAAACCCAACATAAGGGACGAGATGCCATTACGACCACGAGTAACATTACAGGCATTCGATAAATGGGCAATAGACTTTGTGGGACCAACCAACAAACCAACAAAAAGAACAGGAGCAAGGGACATTATCACTACGACGAAATACCTCACAAGATGGGCGGAAGCCGCACCAGTGAAGGATTGTAGCACAGAAACAACAACACACTTTTTATTTGAGAAAGTGATCACTAGATTTGGGTGCCCAAGAGTTTTGATGAGTGACCAAGGCACACACTTCATAAACAACACCATCAGCGCTATGATTGAAGAGTTTGAAGTCCATCATCAGAAGAGCACACCATATCACCTAGAGGCAAATGGCACAATGAAAGCATTCAACAATATCCTGGAGAACATGCTGAAAAATATTTGTAACGTCAACAGACACGACTGGCACCTCAAAGTACCAGCAGTATTGTGGGCATATAGGACTATGTGCAAAAATTTGACAGGGCACACGCCATTTAAACTAGTTTATGGCCACGAAGCAGTGGTGCCACTAGAATTTCTAGTACCAAGCTTGCACGTAGCAGCAATTACACAAATGACAGAACGACGCATAGTACAGGAGATACTGAATCAACTAATGACCATGGAGGAAGAGTGGATCCTAGCAGGATTCCACCAACAAGTTCAGAAAGAAAGAGACAAAGCTTGGCATGATAGACACATAAAGAAGAAAACTTTCAAGGACGAAGATCTCATATTGATGTATGACAACAAATCATTTCAGCACCTAGGAAAGCTAAGAATGCATTGGCTCGGACCGTACAAAGTAAAATCTGTCATAGATTGATGAGTTGTATGGTTAAAAGACTTATCAGGCACAGAGCTGAGAGGGATGATCAATGGGAGCCAACTGATGCTATACAAGGACAGTTGACCACCCACTGTGCAGTAAAAAAAAAACGTATATTGAAAAAGAACTAAAATGAAAGAACCAAAAGGGGCACAGTGCGACGGAGATAGAACGGGCACACACACTTAGGAACAAAAACGCGGGAAGGAGAAGGACAACAGTCACATACAAAAGGGAAACAAGTGGGAAAAGGAAAGTTGGCAAAAGCATGACAACACTAGGTACAATTAAAGGACGACAAGGACCGATGGGATGCCACATTAAAACGCGCCAACTGGAGACGACAAGGCAGAGTAATGACAAGTATGAAACCATTAGAGATTAATTGAACCCGCAGTTAAGGTGCATTAAACCCATAATGAAGGAAGCATCCTCGACAAGCTTCATAGAAAACCCATACAACACACGAACGCGGGATCAAACAGTTTATTCACGAAAAAAGAGCAGACAGAGAGAGATAGAGGTCGAAAAGCATAGAGCGAATTCACAGAGGTCATAGAGACCATTTGAACCCAACAAACGTTCGATATTCCACGCTATGGCACTGCCCAAGCAAGCAGAAGTGAGCCAGATCGCCTAGAAAACCAGAGTTCAGACTAGGTCACGAGTACAGGTGGAAGAAGGTGAACAACAACCATAAGAGATCGTCAATATCGACGAAATCCCATTTCCATAAAAGATTGATCAGATTGCGTAGGCAATCGATCAATATCAGAAGGAGATCAAGAATCTCTCGGAGCAACTTACACCAAGCACACCACCAGCAATGAAGGAGCAAAGGAAGCAGGAAGCAACAACGCAACTGCAGGAGATAGAGCAGCAGGTCATCACAACAACTAACTTGTTCGATAAAGCAACACAGATGTGGACTAAGTTAGAGGAGGATCAATAGGTCCAAAAGTGAGACAAGGAAGAAGACAGGATCGACACAGCTATCCAAGATCTGAAGCAGAGGCAAAATACAATGCTAGTCATAGAACACATCAAAGGAGCGTAGGACATGAAGAGATTGCAGGTAGAGCTAACTACTGCGCAAACACATAAACAAGAGTGATAGGCTCAAATGGAACCATTGCAAGAGCGGGTAGCAGAAGTCTTAGCACAAGTAGAGGAATCCAAGGCACAAATAGCACAAGCCCAGACAAAGTGTGTGGAATTGATCAACGATGAAATTGTAGTTCAGATAGTGGACAGACTCAAGGATAAGACTGTGCAAGTGCAGACACAGGCAATAGAGCTCAAGGAAAAGGTCCAGGCGATCACCAAGGAGATCGAGGAAGCACACAAAGGTTAGGTGGCTCGAGACGAGCCACATGTCAATGTTGGGGGCCTATTGGAGGCAGGCCAAAGGCCAAAGCGGAAAATCAAGACGTTTTTTGGAAAGAAAGCATGCACAAGGAAAGCGACAGCTGGCAGGAAACATAGCACGCGTGCATGCACAAGGAAAGCGACAGCTGGAAGGAAACACAACACACGTGCATGCAAGGAAAGAAACAACTGGAAGGAAGAACAACACGCACACATGGGAGGAAGACCTAAAAACAATAGGGTTAGGGTTTTGGTAAGGTATTGTAATGGCTGAATACCCATAAATGTATAAATATAGATACCAAGGTATTATAGAGAGTTCTAGTTATTGATTGTTAGTTGTTAGTTCCGATTGTTGTTGTAGTTACGCATGAGTTGATGCGATACATAATTTTTTGTTGTATAAGCCATTTTTGTATAAGCTATTGAGCTAGAGAGGATGAGAGAGAGTAGATCTTGAGGGTTAGAACGTAGGCTAGGGATATTGGTGCGATCTAGTCCGCCTCATATAGATCTTACCTAACGAAGAAGAGTTGTAAGCGCACAACGTTGTAGATGCAGAAATAATATAATAAAAGAGCTGAGAGCCAAATATTTGTGGACGTAGCCCCAGGAAGGGGTGAACCACGGTAACATCTATGTTATGTGATGAATGCTTGCATATATTTATTGTCTTCAACAATTATTATTATGTTGAATGAATGGGTTGTTATATTTCTTGTTTATTCATCGATAACAAGTTTAGTTTGTTTGCAAGTATTGTCTGCTTAAGTGTTGTTGCGTTATTGAGGGAATAATCTATGGGAATTACTGCATAGTCGTGAATAACAACATGTTGCTTTTACCAGTTATAATAATGGTTCAATATATAGCTTGTTTATCTCACACTCAATCCTGGGCTGTAAACACCCGAGTCTCACATACACCCATTAAATCTATCTTAGGTGAGACTGTTCAATGCATTTTGTGTGTTGTGTTGCCTTCTGGTTTACCAGGAGGGCCGATAGTTTTAGAGGCTTTGTTGGAAACCCAAATAGACATGAAACCTGGGTCAATAAACTCAGACATAATAGAGGAATAGAAACCAACACACACCTACATGGTTGTTCACATTCTATATTTACCAGAGTCTTCCCTTTTTCCTGCAAATCTATCGTGTTAGTCATCCCTTCTTCATATTTATTCACGTCCATCCGCGTCCTCATCTCTGAGCAAACGTTACCCCAATGATCCAGGGGGTCATTCGTCATGAAAGTTACACTGATCCAAAGCAGAAAAATGGTACAATGGCAGTGAAGTGGCAATGCAATGATTGGGTAAGAACCAAGTTTTAACAACATCCACAAAGGTCTTGATATATGGTTAAAA
>SNQJ01S0151967.1:58602-76211 GCA_010110895.2 Picea sitchensis
CACTTACAATTTGAATTATGTCTTAAAAGGATCATGTTATCATCCAGGCGCAAGTAATTTACCATGACCCATTTCATTGCTAAGGCACTCTCATCACTCATATTCATAGCTATCATGATCTTTCGATGGGTCCCTATTGATCATGTGCTACTACTGCAAGGAGGATGATAAAGACACTGTGAATTGTTAATTTTAACTTTGAGAGGAGGGAAATTGAATGCGAGACCTGAATAATATTGCGCATGCTCTATCGATCTTAATTGTGTGCTGGTCTTCATGGATCTTGCAGCATACTTCCCAGAACTGCCTCCTCCTCCAGGTTCGACTTATAACTACTACTATTTACAAAACATATTTTGCATACCTAATTCTTGGAACATGTATCTCGGTTACAACTTTGTACTGAAAGGCACAACAAACATATGGAATAAGTTTTTGGAAGAAGGATACGAAGCTGATGTGAAAATTTTCACACATTATGGTGACATTATATCGAATCATAGCAATGTTCTTGACATTGCTTCTCCAGTAGTGAAGAACCTCTTGAAGCAACAAACAATGAAATATCACCTCCATAGCTTTACAATTACATGGTTTCCTTACGATGCAGTTCAGGATTTCATATGCATCCACGCTTATATTCATCCATATTATGTGATGCACCAAGATTGAATATGTTATGCATGTTCCTTATTGTGAATAGATTCAAAACTATTGCCAAGTCAGAGGGATGGAAAGTGATGAGGTAGTCCAATCCTAAGGTGGAGAAAGAGATTTTGGAATGTGTTCTTGAGGCTAATTCTAGAAAGAAAGAGAGGCTTCGAAAGATATAGGACAAGAAGACATACCTACAACTATATGATGCCATGGAAGCACTTGTTCTTTGCATTTCCATATAGGGTTTTGAATTATGTGAATTCTTTGATAGGCACAACTTCCACTTTTTGCGTTTTTTTTACAGTAATCAAGAAAGGATACAATTACGAGGTCATCATATTCATTATCATAGTTTTTTGTGTGTATTGTTTGTAAACCCTCACTTGAATCTTCATTGGATGGGATCGAATCCTTTGGGTGCAATCAAATTTGAGTCTGGTTGAGTTTGACTCTTCTTTCGAGAGACACTATAGAGTGTTGTGTTGGTATGGAGTCGATTTTGAGAGTAAAAAGATGTATTTGGCTTTGATGGAAACATTTATTTTTTTTCCATTATAGATGCTTCTTTTGGCCCAGTGACAAAGGATTTCTTATGCCCATTCTCATTTTTTGAAGATCAATTCTACTACATAATCCATAATCAAGGTAACCATCACATATTTTTTTGTAAGTTTACTCATGTTCTTATCTAAACGGGTGCATTTTCAGTAGAAGTTGACACCCTTCATTTGTTGTCTACATAGTTGAGTTTTAGTTTGATTGTTAAAGGGTGGAGTTGAAAGAAACACTTGAGGTCTTCTTTTGTCTTTAAAATGGTTCAAGTTGAAGAACTGTTAGAGTCACTGCACACTCTAATCCTCTCTTCTATGAAAAATATAGTCACTATTGAAAAAACCACTTTGCAGTTTGTTGTAACATGCTTGCAAATTTTGCAAACCAGCAGCGTTGCTGCAAACTCAAGCTTGTCTTCTTCACAATGCTTTTGAGTGAAATACTCTTTGACAACATTATGAACTAGTCCTTGTTTAGAACCCTTTTTTCAAAAATGAAGAAGATGATAATTCATATCAACAGCTAGTGCAACAACCATTCAGTGAGACAACCCCAGATTCAAGTATAGATAAAGATTAACTTCCTCTTTTCAAGCAAATCATCAAACCCTAGAAAGAAATCAGGCAGAACAAACATAGAACCAGTATCAGATATGAAAATGATATCACCTTTCATAATCCAAATTACACCAAATCGATCTAGTTTCAGAGTGTTGGAATGCTTCAAGAAAGTTCACATTCACTTGCTCCAGTTCAAGAGGAGATTATGAAATGACAACATTGTCAGTGAGTTGGCCACATGGAATATCAGTGCTTCGATATTCATCCTTGCGAGCATTGTGGACAACATAATCATCCTTCAGATAGATGTTTCAAACATAAGACGTCTGGAAGAATAAATAACCACTATGGGTGGATGGCTTCTTGGCAATGGTCATCAATAGTCAAGAAGATATGTCAGTCTTATCGAGGAATTCACTCTCGAGTATTGACACATCTTGCAATGAAAGAATTTTCATCTTCTCACCTTGTCCCTGACAGGGGGGAACAACATCACCGATTGACGGTCAAGCTTCAAGTTTCAAAGCCCTATCAATCGAGTAGTAACAAGAGATCATAACAAGCGAGCTTCATTGGTTTGTGGTTTCCCTTAAACCACCACTTAGTAGAAGACTTATATCTTCTGCTAGACAACGGTTTGTGGTTTTCCTTAAACCACCACTTAGTATAAGATTTATAACTTTTGCTAGACAATGGTTTGTGGTTTCCCTTAAATCTCCACTTGGTAGAAGACTTTCATCTTCTTCTACATCATAGTTTATGTTCATCTTTAAACCAACACCGAGAACACTTTCCATTAACAAAAGACACTAGCATCCAACTTCTAACTAACTTAGGAAATGCTTTGGAAACCCTTGAGCCTAGAGTAGGGTTCCATAGTTTGTGGTCATCCTTAAACCACCAGATTGGTTTGTGGTCTTCGTTAAACCACCATTATCGTTCAATTTGTAGTCATCCCAAAACCACCATATTCAGGAGCACATTCAACCATCAACAACTGCACACTTCCATATTTCAGCTGCCCACTTTCAGATACCAAATCTCACCTTGGACTCATATACACCCCTTCAGATTAAGGGGGGGAATGTTGGAAACGTAATCCTAAGGGTTACTCACTTGACAAAATATGAAACATCAAGGAATTGTAAGGGACGCCGAGAGTCCAAGAGGCACATTTGAATAAAAATCCAATAGTCAACACGATGTATATATACATGTATCATAGTATTAATAAAATGAAATCCAAACTTATCTTATTTGTGCATTCCAACAATAATGAATGCTTATTAGTGCCTTAACATAGGGGCCCAAGGGCGTTAACAAGCTGAAGGTTTAAAAAGTTTTTTTTTACCACAAAGGATTCAAACAAAGGGTATAAAAGTTGGAATGGTCAACTTGATAGATTGTCCTGGTGAATCCAATTGAATTTTACTTTCAATGTAAAGGAGATGACAACCAAAGAGTTTAAATATTGCTAAGGTGGATTTTAAGGGGTACTCCCTATAAAATGAGAGATATGACAACTTGGAAACATCAATTAAGTCATAAGATATGTAGATGAAGTAGACATTGAAATATAGCCAGGTCAGAATAAGAGAAGAAATAAGCATTGTAACTAGTTACCTAGGTTCCCCATTAAATGTTGGTAGACTCATATGTGGTCTTTAACAATTTTATAATCCTCTTTGTAAATTTCAAAACTTTTATAATTTATGGATGTGTATAGAGTTGTAATACCCAATAATATTTATGGATCATTAATACATGTGCCACTTTAAGTTAAAGACATGAAGATATATAATATTTGACATACATGCATTACTTTAAGTTAAATATATAAATGTATGTAACATTTAACTTTTGAGGTTAAGAGTTAACCACCTAAGAGTATTATAAATTATAAATGTGTAAAGTAAAACATGATATGTTTGGTGAGAGATGTAGTGTGACAATGTTAATAATAAAGTGAATTATTTATTTTACTCTATTTATATCAATGCATGAAACTTAATTTCACATGCTAGAGAGTAGATAGTTTAAAAAGATCAATATGATAATGATGGATACCAAAACTAATATACGTGTTAAGACATAAATTTCCCAAACACTTATTTGCATATCCTAATTGTCCTTATCATCATGCCCTTCGCTAGTGATTATGAAACCCACGCATTCTAATTGTGACCCAAATTGTCTTCCTCTAACACCTACACTTTGATATCTGGCTATAGTTAAAGTAAAGACATAACATCTCACGACATAGGTTGATGCAATAAATTAAGAGTCTACTCCATAGAATTGTGTTTTCTAGATTTGAAGTGTGCATGTCGTAAAGTCTCTTTTTGTCAGTCATCTCCAACTTAGCATTCAACCAATTTGTTTTTGTTTTGTTTTACTTTATAGTAAAAATCATTATTAACAATATTGCAAAAAATTTTGTTGTTATATTTTAATTAGTAATATGTTATATCTTTGATTAAGCGTAAGCGTGCCTTGCTATTCAATTAAATCAAAGATAACTTTCCAATACATATAGGCCCAAAGCCATTACAACATACTCATTATGAGCTTAACATGTTATTTATGGAAATTAATCTCGGATTGAAAGGATAATAATCATTCCTCACAACCATCCAAACTAAATCCAATTGACAAGTGTCTTTTGTGATGTTATCACCTCACAATGTCTACCATGTCTACCATAACATGTTCATGATAACATGGACAATTTGGGTGGAAATTAATAATTGACTGCAAGGTGCTTTGTACAACAATACCTTGTTATTGCTCTGTAGTTGATATGGTAAATTTAGACGAAGAAAAAAGGACACATAGAATGTTGTACAACAATACCTTGTTATTGCTCTGCAATTGATATGGTAAATTTATTTGAAGAAAAAAGGACACAAAACATTAAAGTGTTAGTGATAACTATTAAAACGCCATCATGGATTACCTACCTTTATCTCATTTGAAATCAATAGCTCGAGTATAACTTTGTTGATCTCGACGATCGACTTTGTTATTACAACCATAGTAGGACTAGTCTCATCAAATTTTATCTGAAGTGATGATTCTGTGACTGGCAAATATATTTTATATTAAGATGATGCAGAATAGAAGCATTTTGCAAACATAATACATAAAATCAAATAAATATAGCTTTCCATGGGCATCTATACATATCATTGTATGTTAGTTATGATCATTTTATACAATAATAAATAATAATAATGATTCTTATTAAATTTTCATTATTATTATTATTACATTTTCAGTGGCTCCCATTTGGATCCAATTCATCTACCCTGATAAGGCACTTATTCGAATTCTGAGCTCTATGTGTCCTAAATGGCGGGGTATTAAGAGCTTGGAAGTTTGTGCAACAGTGAGAATTGAAGTCATCTCTATCGTTTTCAATGGAATCTGATTGTCTTGGAAGCCGAACTCTAAGCATTAGCAAACGAGAGACTTCATGTAGACCTCCCCACTTCTCAAATGCTCGAGCTAGATCAAATCTTCCTGCTTTCAACACCACAAATGAATGATGAGAATGATATGTATGACCCGGATTGTATATTCTATTTCTGATTTATACTCGTGCACACTCATAGCTTTTGATGATATTTCATTTTTCATTTCATGAGCATTTTTGTTAGTATTTTCTGCTAGGGTTACAGTCAAATTTAACTAACAATCAGTAAATATTACTTTACATTATGTTCTTGAACATTGCTAAGATATTATAAATATAGAGTACTTAATGCAGTCACATACTACAATTCATTTGGCACCTTCCTACCATCTAATCAAGTGATTTCAACACAGCCACAGCGACAACCACAAGGTGAAATATTATATAGCACTATCCTCTACTTCGTTTGGATTAAGCGTTTCAATCAACCAGACAGAATATTATAAAAGTCCGTTCACAAGACAAAAATGCTGAGCAGCAAAAGTATGACGTTTTGAAATCTGCAAACTATAAGAGGTTGTAATCAGTTTACCGCCTAAGAGCGAAAGACGATGACTCATTGTAAGATTTATACCCTCAAGTGAATGTCACATTCAAGTCTTATGATAAGCTAGTGGCCAATCTTAACACTTATATTGATTTGGTCATTTCAGATGCTATAACTAAGCAACTATAACTGTGTAATACATCAAAACCCAGAGATAGGCATATTACTAGATAATATGTAATACATTAAAACTCCCCATAGTTATGAAAAAATAAAGTTTCAATTTCTGTCTTTGTGCTTATTACACCTCAGATTCTCTCCAGTGTATCCTACTTTTTTTCATGAGATGTGACCATTTTGATGAGTCCAAAGTGTGATGATTTCTTTGTATGTGGCCGTGTTCGGACGATTGATGTACAAGTGTTGGTTATTTGGTAGTCCAGATCCCCTTAGGTAGACGATCATGACATGTCCTTTTAGTCCCCACTCTTAGGGTTTTTGGTTTTATTGCTCCGACCAACTATCCCTTGGTGGTGGTAACTCCCATGAAATCGGGCATTTATGTCCTAGGTAGGTATTCAAGAATTTTGAGGTGGATCTACTAGGATACATGATTTACGGGAGCCCTAACTACTCACTTATTTTATTTGCTATGTAAAGGTAATTGTGCTTTGTAAGGGTTCTCACACCCGTGGTTTAACACACCTATTTGTGATGTTGTCACTTCACAATGTCTACAATAACATGTTCATGGTAACAGGGGTAATTTGGGTGGAAATTAATAATCGACTGCAAGGTGCTTTGTACAAAAATACCTTGTTATTTCTCTGTAGTTGATATGGTAAATTTAGAAGAAGAAAAAAGGACACATAGAACGTTGTACAACAATACCTTGTTATTCTTGCCACTTGCACACTATAAACTCCATATAAGCTTCATAGAGCAAGCCTAGAAGGAAGATCTACAAAACAACAAACAATAAACCAAAAAACTCAACTTAAAACCTAAGTTTCCAAGCAAGGAACGACCTGGGAACATTACAGAAAATTAGGGAAAGCAAGCTTAACTTGTTGATCCATACTAACATATATCATTGCAAATTGGATTCTCTTGTGTCTCGGACAGGTACAATCATCCAAAGAAGTACTATACCTTTGGAACAACAATCACTTGACTTACAAGGAATCTCTTCCCACATTTCACTCCATTTAGATTTGACCTCTAGGGGCTCCACCTCCATATCCATTCATCTACATCTCATTCCCCCTAGGGTCACCGGGATCGCCTACCTAGAGTGACCTAGTCACCCTTGAAGTGCAAGACCTACATTGAGGTGACATTGGGTGTAGGACCCCCAAGTTGTAGCACTTGTTTTTGTGGTTTGGTCAGGCTTTTCCCAACCTACAACTTGTGCTATAACAGGTCCTAAGGTATGAGCACAACCTATCACTGTTAAATATGTTCTGAAGTCGAAAAATGACATGGATCGTCTAATCAAGGCCCAATGATACTCAACCTTGTCAGATGCGAGATAACCACCAAAAAGGATAACGACTAACAAGGTGCTCTACTTATGGGTCATCCATAGATAATGTGTCGAAKTCGATACAAGATGACCTGTTGATAAGAAGAGCAATGATGTCTCTCTTCCCCCAGCAYGAAGTGATATCTCAAGAAGGCCAAGATGAAAGAACCAGGTACCATATCCCTATGCTGGATGGGGGGGGGGTGACTAACTCAAAACAGAAGGCTCAATGATAAGAGATGWGGAGACAAAACATAATATGATTCAAGACTCTCCTATGTCTCCTCAAACTACCCATCCTAAAGGCTTAATGCTTCAGGAATGACGAAAAATGGAACCCCCATCCAAGCTCACTCTAATGATAGACACAAAGACTCGGCATGCGTAAGATAGACATTCAAATTTCGACCCAAGAAAAACACTAGTGGACAGCCATTTATTCATGAAAAGAAAAACACACAAGACACGACCACATGTTGATATAGGTAGGAAAAAAATCAGCGACACTTATGCAAAGACTGAAGTAGACAACCGAAGGGAAAAGACACTGCAAGGAAAATGTAGATTGTTGTCCTAAAACTGTAAAAAATCAGCAAGAAGGAAATACTGAAATGACAATGCGGAAAGGAAAGACAACTACCCTAGACCCAAAATTTTTACCCCAAAGATGCCATAATTAAATCATCATACTCAAAGGACCAATGTAGCCATGTAGCCAAATGATCAGTCCAACGAGAGAGGTGAACAAAGTCAACCTTCCAGGGGGACCAGCCATGAAATCTCATATAACCCAAAACTACCTTGATGTTTTTGCTAGTGAAGACATAGTTGAAGGTTGCTAGTTGATTGTAGGTTGTTGGTTGGGATTTAGAACATGGTATTTCAACAATAAGAAGCATGAATGTATAAGAGACAAAACTCTTAGAATCTATCTACTGAAATACCTCCATCATCCTGAGCTCAACTGGGTCATGATGAACTTTGATATCCAAGCTCTGATCAATCTCAAGATCCTGAAGAACAACCTCGGGATGCGGAATAGTAGGAAAAGTGAAAGGGACATCATCTTTTGGTTGAACCAAAAGTGGCTCCTCCTGTTGTAATGGTGGCTAATCAAGTTGTTCCTGGACCACTACTGTGATAGGAAAGGATGAAAACTCTTGTTGACTGATCTCAACTTGGTTAACTTGTTCATCCTCTCGAAACTTTTCATCCTCTCAAAACTTTTCATCTTCACTAATGGGAGGAACCAATAAACACTCTTGAGTACTGAAATCTTCACCTTCATCTGCTTGGAACTTTACATGTGACTTAAATGGTGCAGCTATTTGTTCTGGATCATCTAAGATTGGGCTATAACCCTCATGTTCATCTCTAGGAACTTGATACAGGGTAAGTTGTAATTCATCTTCAATAACACAAACTTCCTGCACTGCTTTAAAAATTGGTAGTTGAAAGTCATGGATCGGAATGAAGCCATAGGCTGCCATAAAATCTCTTTCCAACTTAATAGCAACAACCTGGGCCTCCTTCAAAGTTCGAGGTTCCTTATTCCCGAGAAAAATACCTAAAATGCCATCAAATGCCTCAAGATAAAAAATCAATGCACAAGCATCATTAAGCCTTATAGTAATAGGAATTTTATAGTAATTTTTAGAAAAAAGAGCATTAAAATCAGTGACAGTTTCATCCCCATTCTTTTTAATATGAGTAAAAACATTAATTAAGGAAGAATTGTCTAGCTTATTTGCCCATCTTTCAACAAACTTCTCTTGGAACAAATCCCATCCATCAATGAAGGCATCTGGTAGGGATTTGTACCATGTTCGTGCTTGCCCCTCAAGATTCGACACAAACATCCTCGTCGCCACATCCTCATGTTCCACCTCAAAATCATCCAACAATTTTGAAAAAGAAGGCAGGTGGTCCTCAATGGATTCTCTTGACCTTCCTGCAAACAAAGGTAAGCATTTAAGCCATTTACGTGCAAGTAAGTCATGAGCATAATATGGGAATGCAACAAAGCTTAGTGGGTCAAAGGAAGAAAATATCCACCTTACTAGTGGCCTCACAACTGCGGCCATATTGTTAATCTCATATAGAAACAAGCAGAACTGTTACCCTCCTACTAGCTCGAGATGGAAATAAAAAGAAAGATGAAGATGTCGAAGATACACCCACCATAGTGCTTGTCGAAAAAGAACTTACCTAAGAACTCTTACGCTTACCAACTTCGAGAGGAGTTCTTGGTGAAATGATAGTCTTGTTTCAGAAAGATGTTAGAGTTACTTCAAGCTTGGAACTAGACCTTGTGAGGGAATCGAAACTGGATGATCTTCTTGTGTAAGTTCCCTTGTGGAGTCATCCTTGTATCTTGTGGAGTCGCCAAGTGAGTTAAAAAAAAAAAATCAATTAAAGTAAAATCTCACCAATGTCATTGTTACCAAGTCTGGCGTTCCCTGACAATGGCACCAATTTGTTAGCACAAACTTTTACCCTCCAATTTTGAGCTGATATATGTGTTATAACAACAATGAAAACTTAGCTAATTAAAGGAGTAGGGCCCCAATTGTCACTGACCAAACCCCTCTTTGTTTGGGATAATACTTGCTATCCTCTGAGGGGAGTCCCTAGGCACACTGAAGTGCCTTGTTGTTGTCTTTAAGTCTGATTTCTGCGTGTAAAACCTACAAAATAATAAGTTGTTCATCTTGGACAGTGTGTAGAAGCAGTGCAAAACGATGAGGAAAAGTAATATTCTATGCTGGGAGAGAACCTACAAGGTTAGCACAATGATAATAAACTTGAAAAAGAAGAGAAAATTGTTCAAAAGATTGAAATAATCACAATAACTAGTTCAGAAAATGACAAATCAGATCACAATTTTACCATAGTACCGCCAAGAAGAGAAGTTCGAAGACAAAGCACACACTTCTTTATTGATCAAGCTTACTAGAGGGTTGATTGCGCCACACTTGGCAAGCTTACAACCAGTACAATGCTTCCTTTGCTCAAAGAAAAGCCAGTAGACTATAGAGAGAGAGAGAAGAATGAGAGAGACACTATGTTGCTGTTGCAATGAACCGATCAATAAACAATGTCAAGCATCGAATATATAGCACAATGAGGGCGCATATCCCAAGGGAGAGGAAGAGGACACATGGGTGGCTAAAAATGGAGGCTAAGCGCATGAGGAAGAGAGATATGTGAGGAGTGTGAGATGAGTGGGTGTATGTGCGAGTTTGCATGAAGGTTACATGCGCACAAGAGAGGAGAATGTGCCCTAAAACTTAGGAAGACACACTTGAGGAGAAAGGGAGGAATGAATGATAATGAACGTGAATTAGATTTATGGAGTGAAAGAAATGCATGGAGGCCAAATTTAGCTTTCTAATGTATGTCCTTTTGCTAAATTTGACAAAAGCATGAGTGAGTTATGGCTAAGACGCAATTCTTCCTATTTTTTAGGGAATTTCCTAATTTTAGGAAAATATGGTTTAAACTCCACTAGAGGCGAATTTTAAGGCGCTGATGCATGACAAGTGGAGGGGTGATTATACGGAGGAATATATGGCTAAATTTAGGCCCAATTATGCGACTCCCTTTTCTCAATTAATTATTTATTTATGCTCAAGTCTTGGAAATATGTGCCCCTGCCTAATGTGATGTCCCGTCCCCAAGAGTAGGCCAGCAGGGAGTGACTTAATAGTCTATATGTTCCCGTAGACTATAGTCAGGCACAAACAGGGAACCAGATGGAGAAATAAGGAGGGATTAAGGCTAAATGATAAATTAAGCCAAAATACTTAGGAAAAGTCACTTAATCCTAAGTCAACGGAGAATTAGAAGGAAAAGGTGCTAAGGGGGCGACTTAATTGACAATTAAATCACTTAGGAGGGAAGGCGCCTAGGTTAAGTGATGTCAACGAAGAATTAGGTCAGGAAAGATATAAAGAGAAGAATTTGACCTAATTCCTCATTATGCATTGTTATGATTTGATGTTGAGACTTCCGAGTGGAGGAGGAGAGCCGACCTTACTGTTTTGTGGATTTCTGGAGGAAACCACCACCATTGATCGGTTTCGGTGTTGATTCTCATTATGATTAAAGAGTGATTTGATGTTGAGATCTCCTCGAGAGAGTCGATCTATCGTTATAGCTGAGGAAACCATCATTGGCAGCGAGGATACCCTGGTTTTAGCCTGGGAGATACCCATCTGCATTTCACCGCTCTTCGTGAGATTATTGTGGAGGGCGCAACTCAAGAGGGCGAAAGTCATTTTGGAGATTCAGAGATCTCAGTAGACCGTGGTCCCATTGCATTCCATTCCGGACTCCAAGAGAGATCTAGTCGGCGCCCATTGAGCTTCATATTCATCATCGGGAATATCCCCGATCCGCCGACGTTATTTGCTACGATCTTACCGTTTAACATGCGCATCTCGATAATAATCGGGTTTCGGATGCTTTAGGGTTTGATGTAGATGATCTTGTTTATAGTGTTTTGTACGTCGCTTATTATGGTTGCATGTAGGTGATTATAGTTGCATGTAGCATAACAAAGGTCTTACAATAATAAAATGACGCATGCAATAGCATATAAGGTCGACAACTAAATATTAAGAATAATACCGCGGTAATGGGAATACAAACGGGCTACCAAAATATATATAAACTAAACGCCGGACCGCATGGATTTGTACCGGAATACAATCAAATAGCAAAGAAACACCCGTGTCCACAAGAAGGCAGCAGAACTACGCACGGATAGTATGACCAAAATGAACGATCCCGATGAGCACGGCGGACCGCTATATCACTGAAAACTCGATCTCAAACCTACCGTAATGTCCTCAAAACCGCCCAATCAATGCGCCTTGGCCTCTGCATTGGAAATAATGTCCGACGGAACTCAAAACGGACCTCTACTTTATCTAGATCGACCCTGGGTTTAGAGCCCTTGGGAACTGAATGCTCCCCAATGGATTCCACCGTTGGAATCTTCTTCCGCCATGTAGCTCAAAACGACCGCCTCATCCTATAGTGAAATGGGTTGGAATAATTTGGCTGGATCTGATGAAGAACCCCCGCATGCAAAGCCAAATACCACCGAAATGCATGCTCTAAACAATTGCATGGGTCGCCTCCGCAAGATCCCACCGGCTGAATCTGATGAAAATTGGTTCAATGGAAGCACCATGGCTAGATCTCTAATGGGTCGAAATGAATCTGCAACGCACCACTGGCTCATCGCACTGCGAATCTCCGTAGCTTGCTCTCCTTAGCTAAGTTGCCTCCTCACCGAATGCCCCCGAAATGTACGCATGAGATACTTGGATGGTATCTTCGATGGGTTAGGGTGTGTCTCAACACCGAACCCGATCAACGGTGGTGGTTTTCGTAAATCCACAAACAACAAGGTCGGCTCTCTTCCTCCTCGAAGCTCAACATCAAATCATAATCATGTATAATGAGGAATTAGGTCAAATTCCTCTATATACCTTCCCCGACCTAATTCTCCGCTGACATCACTTAACCTAGGCTCTTTTCCTCCTAAGGAGAATAATTTTGTCCATTAAGTCAGCTCTTATCACCTTTCGCTCTAATTTTCGCTGACTTAGGGCTTAAGTGGGATTTTCCTAAGTAATTAGGGCTTAATTTATCGCTTAGCCTTACTTCCTCCTTATTTCCCCATCTCGATTCTCCCCGTTTGTGCCCGACTATAGTCTACGGGACGTATAGACTACTAAGTCACCCCTCGGCCGCCTAATTGGGATGGGACACACACTCTCCCTTCCGAAAGATTGTTTGTCCTCAAGCAACATCAATCCTGGTGCTGTGTAATATGCTCTCCTTCCCATGTGGCATCCTCCACCGGAAGACCTCTCCATATAACCGGGCACCGATGATCCTTCTCCTCAACTCCGCTACTGGCTCCAAAGATCTCCTGCACTAGTTCTAACCGACCTCCTCATCCATAAGTGGCAACCTCCGTGAAGGCCGACTAAGGTTCCCACCGCCTTTTTAAGGCAAGAGACGGAAAGACATTACGGATCTTGCTACCCTCCGTAGCTCTAGCTCATATGCCACCTCGCCAACTCTCATGATTACTCTGTAGGGTCCATAAAAATGATTCTTTAGCTTATTTTCACCACTCTTCTTTAGTGAATAATGTTTATATGGTTATAGTCTCAATAAAACCATGTATCTCACTTCAAAAGTGTGCTCGACCATGTGGCTGTTTTCATATATCTTCTGTTGATTCTAGGCTGACTGCATGTTCTCCTTTGTTGATTGCAGAATCCTTCGACTCTATTCCATCCAATCCTTGGCCCCCTGGACCCTGCTGTCCCCAAATGCTGGATCTATAAATGAAGGTGCATCGTAATCTATACAATGCCCTCAATGGTGTCATCCTGATGGACAAATGATAAGTCATAAGCAGCAATACTCATTCATATGTAACCATCTCACCCAAGTGCATTTTTGTCCCCCCACATAGTTCCTCCGATATCCTTCCACCCATTTGTTGACGATCTCTCACCGCTTCCATCCGTCTGGGTGGTAGCTAGTACTGAAATAAACTCAGGCTTCTGCCAACTGAAAAGCCTCCTCGCCAAAATTACGAAGCTTCATCTCTATCACCGAATTGACCGGGCCTGGGGCAACCCGCGGCAACCTAATACCTCCCCAAGAATGTAATTTCACCATGGCCTTGCAGTCCGTGGGTATGGCGAAGAAATGCGCAAACTTGGTCAACTGGCCGACCACTACAAATATAGCCTCGCACCCTAGGGGAGACCTCGTAATGAAATCCATAGAAATGCTCTCCCACTTCGGCTCTGGAATGGGTAGAGGTCAAGTAACTCCCCGCAGATGTAGTTCCGCTCGGACTTGTTCTCGCTACTGACAAGTCGCACTCGAGTGTCTCAACACGCCATCCTTGAGACCTTCCATGAGAATCTCTCCCTGACCTGCATGTAGGTCTTCAAGTACCCCTGGTGCTCTGCCAGTGGTGCGTCATGTACCGATCTTTGGATTTTATCCTTGAGTGTGGAATCAGTGACAAGATAGATCTTGTTGTTGTAGTATATGATGTCATCAATGATCCTGTACCTCTCATCCTGTAATTGTTCATCCATTAAATCACATGCAAATTTGTTTTTGGAACATTCCACCAACAAATGAGTTTTAACTGCATGCATGTCCATCATCGAACATCCTACCGGTCTCCTGGACAATGCATCCGCCACCACATTCCTTTTCCCTTGACATACTCAATGTCAAAAGTCGGCTGTTTTGGATCTTTGAGACCCACTTCGCTGCTCTCTCACGTAGGTCTTTCGCCATGGAAATACTTCAATCGGTATGACTGGCCACTACAAACTCGCCGCCAACCGAGCACTGCCTGAATTTGGTTAAGACTTGCATGATCGCTAGCATTTCCTCGTCGTAAATAGGATAGAGTCTTCGACTCGTCGAGCTTCCTGCTCTCAAAACAATGGGATGTCCCCCCGTGATCAATACCGCTTCCAATCCCCACCCCTGGTGCGTCACACTCTAGGACAAATGGTTGAGAAAAGTCGGGGAGTGTTAAAATAGGGCATGTGCTCATAACCTCCTTCGCTTGTTGAAGGTCTCACGGCGAATCCTCGGCCCGTAATGAAAAGCTCCCTTTCTTTGCTAAGTCTCAGGAGTGGTGCTCCAACCTGGAAAAACCTGACAAACCGCCTGTAGGAATCAGAGATAACCCAAAGATTCCTCTCAGCTCCGTGAGGTTCTGGGTGTTGGCCAATCCACAATGGCTCGATCTTTTCCCCGGTCGTGAAACCTCACTTCGCCCACCGATGATGCCTCAAATATAGTAGCGCTCCTCATGCCAAATTCACATTTGATTCCTTGGCATATAAAGACCGTGTGTTCATAATATCCAAGACCATCTCCAAATGTGCCAAATGCTCGCCCCATGTCTTGCTGTAGATCAAAAGGCCGTCGAAGAATACCTGGATGTATTTCCTCAACTGTCCCCTCAAGATATGGTTCATGCAAGACTAGAAAGAGGCAGGTGTTGGTCGACCCAAATGGCATGACCAAGAACTCAAAATGTCCAAATGGCATCGAAATGCTGTCTTCTCAACATCTCTCGCTTCCCTCGATGTCATTTGATGGTATTCCAACGAGACGGCCCTGCGAAGAAGACCTACGCATGTAGCTCATCCACCAACTCATCTATGCGGGGAATAGGTAACGATTCTTGATCGTTTTATTGTTGAGACGTCAGAATCGACATGCACATCCGCAATGTGCCATCCTTCTTCAAGTACTCAATACACCGGGAAGATGCAAAAGTGGAGTCCCTGGCTTCGGGCCCCCGATGTGCCCCATGAAGCCGCAGCAACCTTTGACGCTTCTCAATTTCGGCCCGAATTTCGCGTCTATGGCGGTGCCGCGGATCACCGTAGCCCCGCTTCTAGCTCAACTGCTATGCTCAACCCTCTCACCGTAGGTGGTCTCCCGGTGGTATCATTCAAAAACTCGTCATAACGCCCCAAGAGTTTCCTTCCTCGACTGCGGATGGTACCGCCGCTACCCTCGAAGTCTTTCGTGGTGATCCAACACCGCCACAGGCCGCCACCATGACTTAAAACTGCTCCATCCTCTTTTGTCGACATCAGTCTCGAGGTGCCCTCAGACATACCTCAACACAACTTCGCATCCACCGTGTCCTCAAGCTCATGGTCAACGCCCGAGCAAGTTGAACCCAATCTCCCCAATGAATACAACCATCGTGACGCTTCCAATAATACACATTTGTATCTCGACGGTAGGGTCAACTATATAAAATGTGTCGGCTGTGGTGTAGTTGCCTTGTTTGACCTCTAGGTCAGGGACCAAATCTAAACATGTCATCGTGTATCCATCTCGCCATCGCGCCACATGGAACCCTCAAACTCCTCTGTGCGGCGTAACCTCCGCTACCTGAGCTCATGAAGTTGTGGGTGGCCCCACCTCATCAACTAAGGCCGCTGCGCGTTGCCCTCGCATAGCGCCTTTAAGCCCGAGTGTTGTACTGGGCACTCCCCGGGAAGGTAGCTATGTTCCCCACCTCGGGACGAGGTTTGGCCTCTCCTCGGGCTTGGTCCTCGCTTCAGACTGTGGGTTTCTTCATTGCCTCGCTCATGGCGTGTCTCAGCCTCTCAATCATCAGTCTCAGAATTGGTTCAATGTCCTCATCCTCCTCACCGTTTATTCTCCACCCTTCAATATAGTGGATCCTCATTCCATCGCACGGCTTGTAGGAAAGGTTTAAGGAGCTTGAGTCAAGGCTTGAAACCGGGATGCATGTGAGCTCCCAACACCCAATCGCCACCCTCGGGATGGGGGGCTCTTTCTATTTAGAGGGCTTAGTCCAAGGGAGACGCCCTATGTAATCTGGCTTCGGGCCAAAGGTGGCGATGGATCAAAATGATAGGTCTCTTTGGCTGTGACATCGCCAAAGATGAGATAGTCAAGAAGAATGTCTTCCATCGATGGCACCGCTTGGCAGACACAAATAAACCAGGTTTGCGAGACAAGACCAATAGACTAGAAAATGTGCTTGCAGTGGGTTAGTACTTCATAATATTAATGACTATCCTCTAATATATGAGCAATGATTGGATATAATTATTGACGAAGTCAATGATTATTAAACAAAGATAAATATCTTATATCACTTAATAAGTTCACCAAAAGATAAGAGCATTCAATGTGTAAAATTAGATTCCTTATTATATCACAATGCTACAAATATCAAATCTGCTCACAATAAGTATATTTGTTGCGTCACTATTGCAGAAAGAGGGTGACGTCAGCCCTATTAATAGGTTGATTTTGAAGGCAAAGAGAGGAACGTTTGTCAATCAAGCATGAAAAGGTGAACACCAACTCAAAGCCTATCAAAAGCTGATGATAAAGGGCACAACGTTTTAAGCCAAATCAAGAAGTCAAACAAGTGTGACGTCACCTCTATATTTCTTCTACAACCATGACGTCAGCCCTAGGATCAATTTGGTTTGAAAGACAAAGAGTAAGATGTTTTGTCAAATAGGCTTATGGATGCACTTAATACCTCAAAGTCTATCAAATGGAGGTGACAAAGTCAAAACGTTTATGTCAAAACAAGATATTAAGCAAGGTATGACGTCACCTATATAAATTATGTTGCAGTTTAGGGTTAGCTAGCCAAGAAGGGGACGTTTTGACAAATCAACCAATGAAAACTTGTAAAACCTCTATGGCTATGATGAGATGACTAAGCCGCACCTTTCTATCCAAGCACAAGTTTAAAATCAGCAAAACGTCATCTCATTA
>SNQJ01S0151968.1:7061-18481 GCA_010110895.2 Picea sitchensis
AATTGAGAATATTATCTAAGAAAAGTTTTCCTTTTTTAATATAGTGGGGATAAAAAAGTGGGGAACTTGAAAGCGTGTGTATACACATATATATCTACCTTTTTTTTTTTTATAAGAGTTTCATGATATATTTTCTCAAATATCCTTAATTTATTATTGAAATTTATTCATATTTATTGATATTAGATGAAACAAGAAGAAGTGGCTGAAGAGCAATAAAGAAGGGGTTGAAGAGCAAAACAAGGTTTCAGGTTTTCAATCATAATGGAATAGATGCACCTTCCATAAGGGGTTCAAAATCTGTCCTTGTTGATATGAGGGTGGGGGTGGGGGGAATATATGAGAAAAAATAATAAGTTAGGGTGGGGGTAATATATGAGAATACTTAATAAACTATGAGGGTGGGGGAGCGGTTGGGGATAATATATGAGAAAAATTAATAAGTTAGGATGGGGGTGGGGGGAATATATGAGAAAACTTAATAAACTTATTAATTTTTCTCATACATTCCCCCCACCCTCGTGAGAAAAATTTATCAGTTAGGGTGGGGGTAGGGGGAATATATGAGAAAATTTAATAAACTTATTAAGTTTTCTCATATATGCCCCCCACCCCCAGCCTCACCCTCATCACAAAGGTGGGGGTGGGGGGAATATATGATAAAAATTAATAAGTAGAGGGTGGGGGTGGGGAGAATATATGATAAAAAATAATAAGTTGAGGGTGAGGGTGGGGGTGGGGGGAATATATGAGAAAACTTAATAAGTTTATTAAGTTTTCTCATATATTCCCCCCACCCCATCCTCATCACAAGGGTGGGGGGAATATATGAGAGAACTTAAAAAGTTTATTAAGTTTTCTCATATATTACCCACACCCTCGTATATATTAGGGTGGGGGAATATAAGAGAAAAATTAATAAACTTTTTAAGTTCTCTCATATATTCCCCCGACCCCCACCCTTATCATATATATTAGGGTGGGGGGAATATATGAGAAAACTTAATAAAAAAATTAAGTTCTCTCATATATTCCCCCGACACCCACCCTCATCATATATATTAGGGTGGGGGGAATATATGAGAAAACTTAATAAAAATTTTAAGTTCTCTCATATATTCCCCCCACCCCCATGTTGAGGGTGGGGGTGGAGGGAATCATCACATGGGAGTGGGGAGAATATATGAGAGAACTTAAAAAGTTTATTAATTTTTCTCATATATTCCCCCCACCCTAATATATATTAGGGTGGGGGGAATATATGAGAAAACTTAATAAACTTTTTAAGTTCTCGGATATATTCCCTCCACCCCCACCCCCATGATGAGGGTGGGGGTGGGGGGAATCATCACATGGGAGTGGGGAGAATATATGAGAGAACTTAAAAAGTTTATTAATTTTTCTCATATATTCCCCCCACCCTAATATATATGAGGGTGAGGGTGGGGGGAATATATGAGAAAACTTAATAAACTTTTTAAGTTCTCTCATATATTCCCCCCACCCCCATGATGAGGGTGGGGGTGGAGGGAATATATCAGAGTTAGTAGGACTATACTTTACATATATGTTGTTATGAATGATTTTAAGAAAAATGCAAGGGAATGTTGTGGGTTTTTTGCTCACAAGCATCTCACTGAATAATCAATAAGATCTCCCTAGGATCAACCTAGTTATCCTAGATAGAAAGGAGGTAGACTTCTTATGGATTTCCTAGATCTAGACTCAAACTCATGGATTCATAATTATCCTAAATAGTGAGGAATATTTGTGTACCTTTCTTGAGGTGGTCCTTCGTATTTTTTGGCTATTGTAGTCCTTAAACTCCATCTCCATGCCCCACAACATGTTTATTGTTTACAAAATACAAGCAAAACCTTCTCTTCTTCTCTACTAAGGATTAGAATCCTAGATCCAATCTAATTCTAATCAGACCTATAAAGGAATGAATCATATCTATCATTCATTAAATGAACACAAATGATATCAATGGAAAACCATTGATCTATTATTAATCATAAGAACATTACATCAAAACATGCATACCTCAAATGTTGATGCAAGCTCCTTTAACCTCCTTGCTCCTTGCCTCTCCTTGAGCTCCTTGGTCAGGCTACGCTTCACAGACTTTTGGCTATAGTAGATGGATACCTTTGCAGTTGGAAAACATAACAATGTTATTCCATTCTTCCTCCTCTTTCCCAAGGTTTTCCTTTGTTATATAGCTCTTGGAGTCCAGGCTTGGGAGAGGCTTATATATATTCTAGACACCAATAGAGACTCAAATGATGTGAGTTCCTAGGCCTTTGACACGAAGATCCAACTCATCCCTTGCTTCTGAAACTTCAGCTTCTGAAACTCATCCCTTGCTCCTAAAACTCTAGCTCCAAGATCCACAACTTGCTTCTTGTATACAAAAGAAAAGAAAAACCTTCTCTCCTTATCTACTAAGGATTAGAATCCTAGATCCAATCTAATTCTAATGAGATCTATAAAGGAATGAATCAGATCTATCATTCATTAAATGAACACAAATGATATGAAGGGAAAACCATTGATCTATTATTCATCATAAAAACATTACATCAAAACATGCATACCTCAAATGTTGATGCAAGCTCCTTTAACCTCACTCCTCGCCTCTCCTTGCAGCTCCTTGGTTAGGCTAGGCTTCACCGACTTATGGTTGTAGTATATGGATACCTTTTCATTTGGACAACATCACAATGCTATTCCATTATTCCTCCTCTTTCCCAAGGTTTTCTTTTGTTATATAGCTCTTGGAGGAGGCTTGGGAGAGGCTTCTAGAGACCACTAGAGGCTTGAATGATGTGAGTTCCTAGGCCTTCGACACGAATATCCAACTCATCCCTCACCTATCACCTTGTAACTCCTCGATTCTAGAAGTTTGGAAGTGCCTCGCTTGTTGAGCCACTAGTGTCCAGTGAGGGCCTCGCTTGTTGTCTACTAGGTGTCCCGCGAGGATGCCAATAAGGGCTAAAAAATGGTTCAATCCAGAGGAAAAATATGTATTTGGATCTTTATCCTATGATGGCTTCCTCTCTGTCATATAGGGTGGAATTTAAGGCTATAACAGAGAACCATCCACTTAACACAAACATGGGTTAGTGTAGGAAAACTCCCATTTATTCACCATTGGAATACAACTCAACCAATACAAAATAATATCATTAAACGATTATTGTAAAAGTATACATAGAAAAGCTCGTTTTACATTGAAAATTTGGAAATAACTGAGGTGTGACACTACATGAAGAGTCAAGAAAGAAGATCCTAATACCAAGGAATTTGTATGTGATACCAAGGCTGCCCCAATGTCATTTCTCAGTGGAGCGAGGTTGATCTTAAGACCACATTGCCCCCAAGGTGATATTTACATTGCTCCCATGGGCAATCTAGATGTTTCAGGGATTAAGGTGGTTCATGTGGCCGAATTCAAGCCATTAGAAAAAGTCCAAAATTTACAAAAATGACTTGTGTTGAACAAATTGGTTGTGTGACATCTTAAAGATTAAGAAGTCGTCACATGGAAATAATTCCTAATAAAGTGGAATGGTGTAAAAAATCATGAACAAAAATTGATTTAGGATGGTAAATTTCAATGGTTAACCATTTTTAAGAGATACATAAACCTTATTTACATACCTTATTTACATGATTGGGGAGATTGGCATTTCTAATAACCTACTTTTTTTCCAAGAAAAAATTACTCGATGTATATTGATATATAATCATTTACATGACAGGTTCTGTAGAGCTGTAGAACAGGATTACAGTCAAGCCAATTCATTTTTGACATAAACAATTATATCTAAAATTACAACTATATCATCTATACTATTTAATTTAATTATATCTTTATATCTAAAATTACAACTATATCATCTATACTATTTAATTTAATTATATCTTTTATGTTATTTACTTTTTAGTTTAATACCCATGTCATCATGTCAATACACTAAATTAGGAAATGAACACAAACCAAAAAAATTAGTACATTAAGTTTCTTTTAGCTTCTACACACGAAAACATTCAAAAGACTTGCGAAAAATGTAATTACATACTTTATAATATATAATGGATAGAAAATGAATATATACATAAGCCCACCCAATTGAAACTACTTGTCATCCATATAAACATATATGCTAGTAATATTAATTTGTCAGGCATAAAAACATATCTAAGAGGAGGGATATTAGTAAAAGGAATCATGACTTAGAATTGTTTACAATGCCATTTGCAAAATGTTGCATGCATAGTTCCTAAATTTTTATATTTCCTTCTAGTTTTATACATTGTCTTTTTCAAAATCGAGAGAATGGAATCTTGTGATTGACTTCCTGCTTGAACAATGATAGCGAACTAAAACATTAGGTTTATTTCATAATATCGTACAAATTGGTAAGTGGGAAACATGGAGGGAAAGTGTTATGATTATTATGGAAAAACACGCTGGGAAAGAAAAACACTATGATAGATAAGAACTCTTCATCTTTACAGGATGAAAAATGTTAAATAATCTAAAGATTGGTTTGTTCCTTGTTAAGGATGAATTAAAACATTAAGTTTATGTCATAATAATGTACAGATTGGTAAGTGGGAAACATGGAGGGAAAGTTATAATTATTATGGAAAAACATGCAAGGAAAGAAAAGCACTATGATAGAGAAGAACTCTTCATCTTCATAAGATGAGAAAATGTTAAATAATCCAAAGATTGGTTTGTTCCTTTCATTTTTCTTCTCCACTATCTTACAATGATGCCTAGACATCATGACAAGACCATGTAATTCAGGCCAAGGATGCAGGCTGCATCATAGTTGTTACTTGGGGGTAATGACAATAAAGATCATGACAAGACCATGTAATTCAGGACAAGGATGCAGATTGCATCATAGTTGTTACTTGGGGTAATGACAATAAAGTAAATGACAAGACCATGTGATTTAGGACAAGGATGCAGGCTGCATCATAGTTGTTACTTGGGGGTAATGACAATAAACATCATGACAAGACCATGTAATTCAGGAGAAGGATACAGGCTGCATCATAGTTGTTACTTGAGGGTAATGACAATCAAGTAAATGGCAATGGGAGTAGTTAGTGTCATTTAGTGCTATTTGGAATTAGATAAAATAATGATCAATAATAAAATATATTTTGTTTTATTTAAATAATGATTAATATTTATTTGTTTTACTTAAAATGATATCATTTGGAATAATATTAATAAAGAAAATTACATTTAATTGGTTTTCTATGAAATACTATCATTTTACTTATGTTAGATGAAATAATGTTAATGGTAACACTATCTTCATCATTTATCATTATTGTTATCTTTTATGCAAGTCTTGTCAAGTTTGTAAATCGTCTTAATGATATTTAACCTCTCCCTTTTTATAACCATGGGTAGAAGAGATTTATCATGCACGTAATGTTAATAAAATGAAATGGAAAAAAAAATTACATCTTATGTTTAATGTACAAATAAAATTTAAAATAAATATAGAACATAAATTAACATAAATATATAATTAAATAATTCTCCCGAATTTAAATTAATATCTCTCCATGCATAAATAAATCTTAAGTTAAGATTAACTTATGTAAATAATATTATAAAATTTTATAATTATAAAATTCACTAACCAAATTACATCACTTAATATTTAAATACAAAGTAAATACACAATCACGATTCACTAAACACAACTAAACATATATTAATTTTATAGCTTAATTACAAAGTTGACAATTAAAACATGCATTAAGATTCATGCCATGAGTTTGTACAACAAATAGACAAGTGAGAACTATAAAAATAAATAAATTATGAACATTATTCATAAATAAAAATGATTTGATGAGAAAGTTTGGAGAACATACAATAATATTATAGTAAAATTTATCATTTTTTTTTTATAATATAGGTATTATATAATAGTGGTTCTAAAGCTTACTTCAATTCGATGAACTATCCATTCGAGACTTATAATATAGAGAATGACTTAAAACTTTTTTTTTCATAATTCTTATCTTATAATATAAGATGTTTTATTTTTTAATATATAAAACATATAAAAACAAACTATATTTTTAATTTTGATATAGATATAATTCTTAATATATAACACATAAAAACAAAATATATTTTAAATTTTCTTATGCTTTATTTTTTAATATATAACACATAAAAACAAATTATATTTTCAATTTTCTTATTTCAATTTTGAAATAAATTTATTTCTTAATATATAACACATAAAAATAAACTATACTTTCAATTTTCTTATTTTAATTTTGAAATAGATTTAATTCTTAATATATAACGCATAAAAACAAAATATACTTTCAATTTTCTTATTTCAATTTTGAAATAAATTTAATACGGAACAAAAATTTCATTTTGTTATATATATATATATTTTATAGAAATAGTTACATCAATTCACATTTAAATCCTTTACTACCAAACACTATTATGACAAATAATTCAACCACTAATCTCACACTTTTTTTAAAAGAAAAAAAATAAAAATAATCCCACAGCTTATTTAAAAGCAAAAAATAACATATATTGATATCATTAAAGGAACTTCTTACTTTTCTTCTTTATTTCATAATTTACTCTGTCAAAATTGCCTCAACTCAAAATGAACTCGTAAAAAAAATACATAGCTGTGAAATATGTCACAATAAAAAATAATAATGTATCTTAATCCTCTTATTGTGTAATCATGCATTTTAAATTTATTTAATTTAATGGGTAGCATATAACTCTTCAATTTACATGAAATAAAGTATTAAATTATAAATTGTTTATAGTGGTGTAAAGTTGGTTTATAGAATTTATAGTGTTAGAATGTTGTAAAATGAGTTATGTTTCACATACAAGTATAGTTTATTGTAACATGCGTTGTGTTTTTATATATAAATGCACTTGGAATATTTAATGGAGTGGTTTGATAAGACTGTAATTTTATTTGTTTTGAATTTTGCATTTTATATTTATTGCATTCATGACATCTAATTCTTTTATTGAGGTTTCTTTTTCTTTAGATTCATGTAGGGTTGTGGCCTTTTTCATTGACCTGCATTGCTCCTATCTACACTCTTAATTTTCTTTTGTGCCTTTTTTTTTCTTCCATTTTTCTAAACTTACTTTTCACATATTGCTTGCAATGTATTGTAATTAATGAGGACTTTCATCATCATCAACTAAAAGTGAATTGGTATGAGCTCTCCCCTAGAGCATCGATCTATCAAGAAAAGGTAGACAGAATTCCCCCAAATCTTGTCCACACTCAGTTATGTCAGAGGATATCTAGGCCCTTTCTAGAAACACAAATAAAATTAACCAGAGGGACAAGAGAATTAGCTTCCCAATCACCCCATGAAGTCTAGCTGCCTCATACTCAATATTTCCTCCAACATGCATAGTTCTTTCAAGCCCCAACATATTCGTTAACATCATTTTCTTAGATAAGAAATTAATTTATATGTGAGGTGGTGAACCAATCGACAAATGGAAGAGCCAAATGATGATGGATTTCTTCATCCCTGCCCCATCTATCAAATTCTTTGACATCATGCCACTCCATTGCCACCTATCCTACAATTGGACATACATCAACTCTAGTATTTAAACGTGCCCTTTGTTGGATATGTGTTGTAACCTTTGTAGGTATAATTAGTCACATCCTAGTGGGGGTTCAGGGGTTGGCCCCCAAATGAAGGTGGTCAAGGGGGAAATGTTACAAAAATCTAAGTCCTATGGGTTTGGGTCATGGGACACAACAGAGTAGTGCCCTTAAAAGACTTCTCTCAGACTCTAATTAGGTATTTAATTAAAGGTAACTACTTGCAATAATTAAATTTCGGAAGATAGGAAAGAGGACATGCCTGGAACCCAACGTTTGAATTGAATCTCACTAGAGGTCTTTTTCTCTAAAACTCTTTCACAACGATCTTATGAAAATCCTACAAACAAAGAAGTATGCAATTTCCAACAGGTAGATCCACTAACTAACTAGGTATAATCAATTCAATTTGTATGTCAGATACAAAGTAATATACAAATAATCTCATTAAAATCATGAATTAACAAAGAGAAATGGACGAGAATGAGAGCTCTTTTATTGATAAAAACAAAGGAGTTGGTTACAACCTGTAACCATTATGTCACGATCCGAGAACTAGGCTCCAAGTTCCTCCACCGAAGGTGTGAGATGACAAGAACTACCTTTGATGTTTTGTGTTCCAACAGGTCCAAGGACGCAATGGATTTCTTCCTAACGAGAGAAGGGGAAACACAAATCCTGAAAACAAGGGTTTTTAGAGGGGAATGAAAATCTCAGAAATAAAGGGAAATAGGGGCTTGCAGGGATATAATGAAACTGCCAGCATAAGTGTGCATCTCTTTGATATGATCTTCCTCCATCCCAAGGTTCTCTTGTATACTCCCTTTTGACAATTGGAGTAGTTATGAACATGATATAGGAGGTCGGGAACCCATCAACTCCACCCGAAATATTGGGATTTATTATTATTTTTCTAGCCAATTAAACATGTACGCGTGTTGCTAACTAGAAAGGTGCATAAGTTGCTTTAAGGAGAGTCACATACATATAGAAAAATGGGATTTTTTAAGATGTTTTTAGGGAGTAAAAGGGGGATTTTTCTCTTGCAAATAGGGAATGGGATGTGACTAAGGCCAATGAGTCATCATGAGCATATGTGGTGTCAAATTATGCTATAATAGATGCCCCCTAATGCGTGAGGTCAAAAGAGCAACTGATGGATAAAATACATTACAAATAATCATGAGATTTTGGAGGGGCCTTTGGGTAGGAGTAATTGAAGACCAGTCCCATAAAAGTACCTACAACAAAAACAAGTAAGATACTCTCTTCTCAAGTCAAGAATTCCCATTCTTGAGTGTGATGTAAGCATGGCCGCTAAATCAAGTACATTGCAGATCCATGAGTAATGAAAGCATAATTGATGTCCATGGCGATGAAAAATATACACAGTGGATCCATGTGATATATAAAAGTAACAATAATGGACATGAGAAAATACATAGTGGATCCATGCAAAAGTGTATATCATAGCCACAAATGGATACACAGTGGAGCCATGCCTTAGAATCAAATAGAGGATATCTAGAACCAATGGAATAAACAAAATGATCCTCTGCAAGTACCAATGTCGAAGAGGGTGGTAAAATCAATACAAGTTGGGTAGGAGCACAAAATATGTGATGCTTGTACTTCACCCGCAGTATTCAAAACAATCCACCATGGTATGAGTCTACACTATGAGAATAAATGTGTTGGAGTCGAACATAGTGAGACCCCATTTGATTACTAGTCGTTGATTTATACCATTAACAAATGCGAGACAACCCATCATTAATGATAATGGGTGTCAAGGTACCTAGTACAATCTAGAAAGTGTGAATAAATGAGATGATGTTGAACACATGATAGAATCTATTGAGAATGGGACATTGATGTATTCCCATTGTCAATAGAGAGGGAACATGACACTAATGACTGGAAGCCCCCAAGGTATGAAAAATGACTCTATATCATTGTCCCAGAGTAAGATGTCCTGGCATCGTTAGGAAGAGATCTGTTGGAAGGAACACATTAATGAATCCTCCATCATCTATCACGAGGGGTAGAAGAAGGCCAAATATTTGGAAATTGAAAGGACCACTCTAAGGTACGACTCTGGCATGTACCAGATAGAATAACACATGACAAAGATTCTTTGAATAGTAGCTAATAATGGAGACTGCTGACAAAGATAGTGAATCCACCAATGGGTTCACATGGAAAATAAGGTATTGCATGAATCCCTATCTGTGATAATGGTTGTTGACATCGAACACAAGGTACACCACTTAGTCAGTGACCAATGATGTTTTGTCATCTATTGAGTGCAAGGTTACCTGTCAATGATGTAAATATCCCTAAGGTGCAACTTTAGGTCATACTCTCAGAGCAATGCATCATAGTCGATAAGAGAAGACCCACCAACAATAAGTCAATGATGAACTTCTATACTATCACAAGTGAGAGAATAAGATGAAGCTGAGAAATACTTGACTGACATGGGAAGGTCGACTTGAAGAGTCAAAGATTTCTGCAGAATGGTCGACACATGTTGACTTCCCTTGAACAGAGACATGACACATAATGTGACTTATGAAGCATGGATTATAAACTGGGATATGTTTGTGACACATAAGGCATTGAAAAATGCTCCATATGACTGGAAGAATAACCAATTAGAGGAAATTATGCTCAAAGACGAGAAAAAAGTCCTCCTAAAGCCATACTAAACCCAAATAATGAGGTGAATACTCATAAGATTGTGTTATGTTCAAGGGAAACATAAGTAGCTTCCATATAAAAAATATTCAGACTCAGTCTCATCCTTATTTTTTGTTTTTTAATTTGTTTTTATTTTTCATATTATATTACCTTAAAAAAGAATAAAAGAATGCTATGATATAGTGGAGGAAACGAGTGTCCCTAGCAAAGAAACTAGTTCCAAGCACAAGGAACATAACTATACTCAATTCAAGGAAAACATGTGCAATATATGGACACTCGGGGAAAATTTCCTCCAAGGATACATGTGTCAAGTCGCAATGGATAATATTGCAAGGCTGGTATCTTTTCGAGAATGCATATACGATTGGTTATATCACAACAAGTTGAAGCCAACATTAGGTTTGAAAAGCGCGAGTAGTCAATGTGCAATGCAAATACAACTCAACAATTTTTTTTTTTCGAATCCCTACGGGTAACTAGCCAACAATAGATGAGAAGAAGATATGAATCTTCAACACAAATTCATGGCGGGACTAGACAACACTTCTGAGCCTACTGAAAAACTGCAACATGGGTGCCAAAATGGATAGCGAGGAGTTAACTAGGGAACACATGAAGAGGTAAGCTCTACCATCCATGAACGACACCTTTAAAGCAGCTTGAAGGTATAATGCGACAATGAATGGGGTTGATCCTAAGGAAAGTATGTGATCGATAAATGCATAATGTAGGTGAAATGAAACATACCCTGTATGTCGGTAAAGATGACAAAACCTGTCGAAGAAGCTGAAACAATGCCATAAAATATACCAATATTTGTGGAGAAGTTATCTCTCAAGGATAATTGCACTAGAAAACATCTCCATGGTACTTACATTAGTCTAAACAATGTACAAATGTTAAAAGGGGGTAAACAATTATGCGAAAAAGGTAGAAAATGGGTTAAAATAGGTGAAAAACTCATTTTTACCATATCAATTTACTTTTTACCATTTGGAGAGATTTGAAAGCCCTTTTTACCATTCAACCTTTTGAGTATCGGTA
>SNQJ01S0151969.1:6710-29702 GCA_010110895.2 Picea sitchensis
GGGTGACATGGAGGCTAGGGATTGGAGGTAAAAGTCGCAATAGGGGGCCGGTCATGAGTGAAAATGGAAAAAGGACTGACAACATAGACTGACCGTAGTTATGAGATGAGACATAACTCATGAACAAGTGGCACAAGTGGACTCAGTGGAGGATGACGCCCATGAGTGACGGGGCTGTCAGATAGCATGTGGCGACGGGACTTTGGAACCAATAAACTTGGGCCACGTATGACAAGGGGACCACTGGAGGAAGATAACCATTCTAGACCCCCCCCCTTTGGTTAAAAGAAGAACGTCGGGTGGGGGGTCCGAAAACCTTTTTAGACCGTTGATCTACATGCCCGTTTCCTGGCCACAGATCTTAGCGTGCTCTTTAATACTCATTCCTGACACCCCCCTTCCGTTAAAGGTAGAACGGACGGGGGGGTCCGAAATCCATTGTGGACCATTGATTTAAGCGCCCTTCCCTGGGCCGTCCAGATGTGCACCAATGTTATTACCAATTTCGGACCCCCCCCCCTCGGTTAAAAGAAGAATGGTCGGGGGGGTCCGGAATGTTCTGTGCACCATAGATTTGGGCGCCATGATCTTGACCGTCGAAAAATGCATGGAACATAAAATCAGGAGCGAAGAAACATGAGTTGGGAAAAACTTAGGATAAGAGTATTTTTATGGGTTTTTCCCAAACTTTTCACATAGACACCACCAAGGGACCTCGACCAAACTATTCTTAGGCATTTGAGATATGGTGTAACATTTTCATCCAACTGGTTTGATTGGAATGGAGAAATAAAGCAAATAACCTACATGCTAACCTATCTTCCTATGACAATTAACCCAGATTAAACAGTTGGGTTAAGAAATTACTCTACCTAGGGGCTATCTGACCAGGATTAGACAGCCTGGTCAGATTTATTCACTACCCTACCAACATTAAATTTAAAAATAACTTGGCCATGCTTGAAATGTATGGCCAAGTTACTATTATTGCATGGGGCTTTCATTTCAATTCTTTTATGCCCTCTTTTCTTTTTCTTCTTTTCTTATCTTTTCTTTTTCTTTTTCCTTTTCTTTTCTTTTTTCTTTTCTCAAATTATTTGTAGAATGAAAAATCATTTGTCAAAAAAAATACTAGAAACAGATAATATCTCATTCATCAGTTGATCCCCTAAATTATAGGGTGATAACACACCTATTGCAAGGATCAATGGTTCAAGTTGATTTGAGATAAATGGTCCATGCTTACCTCGGGAGTCCGGGCTTTGGGAGTTTCAAATTTTAGGCTTGGAATTTTCTTGGACGAAAATTGCCGAAGTGACATGGTGGCCTGATGTCGTATGATGTCATGACTATTGATGTGTCTTGGAACAAAAGGTGACACATGTCATGTGGAAATGGGTGGCTGACACAACCAAATGACCTGAGATGAATGCCATGTGTCCTGCCTCATGAGTGTGCCACATGTCTCAACTACTGGTTTCCACGTGCTTCAGAACTTCGAGACTCCAGTTCGTTGGGCTCTAGGACTTCGGGAGTTTCAAAATGTTAAGCGTGAAGATCTCCCAGAGGAAAACTGCCGAAGTGGTTGATCTGCTTCCACATGTCTTCGCCGACGTATGGTCCTGATTTATTGCAAGTTTTCGACACTTCGGGCTTCGGGTGTTTCAAATGTTAGTTATTTGAAACCTCCCGGAGGAAAATCACCAAAGTAAATGATATGTCTCCGCGTGTCTTGATGGATGAAGGGTCCAGATTCTCTTCGGAAGTCCGGGTTTCGATAATTTCAAATGTGAAGCATGAAAAATCTCCTGGAGGAAAATATCTGAAGTGAATGATCTGCTGCCACGTGTCCCCTCTGATGGATGGTCTAGATTTACTTCAGGACTTCGGGTCTTTGGCTCTTCATCTCTTCAGGACTTTCGAATCTGAAACCTAAAAATATCCTAGAGGAAAATCCCTGAAGTGAATGATCTACTACCACGTGTACCCTTTGATGGATGGTCTAGATTTACTTCGGGACTTCGGGTCTTTGGCTCTTCAGGACTTTCGAATGTGAAACCTGAAAATCTCCCAGAGGAAAATCCCCAAAGTGAATGATCTTCTTCCACRTGTCATGACCTACGAATGGTCTAGATTCTCTTCGAAAATCCAGGCTTCGGGAGTTTGGGAGTTTATGAATGTTAAGCTTGGAAAACTCTCGACGGAAAATAGCTGAAGCAACGTGTTAGGTTCTTAGGACTTTGGGTCTTCATAGGATTTGGGTCTTCGGGAACTTAGTAATTCAAACTTGATATTAAATCCTGTGCGATTCTAGATCCCGAATGGATGATATCCATTGATCTATTTGACCTGATGGATCTCCATCGTCAAAAATTAACCTGTTTGTTCACATAGTCTGAGCCCAAAAATTTGCTGCTTTGGATTGCTGTGTCATGTGCACGGGCATTTCCTGTGCATAGAAAAGGCTTGGTAGAATTGCGGTGAGCTCAATCAATGGTGCATGTGATGACAAGCATTTTGAAACAAATATGACATGTATTTTATCCTTCCATAAAAATAGAAACGAAAATGTGCGAAGACTAAAAAATGAATAAGGGCTAAGACACTCAGTAGAGGGAAACTAACTTAACCAACTGGAAAAAGGAAAAATTGATGAAGGCATAGGGAAAAATAGAGGAGAGGAAGGGGATGCATACCTAGGTTACAATAGGATGTGTTGGTGTCAGAAGTCACTCATGGATTGCAGCAGGAGCAGAGCCCAACACCCATTAGTTTAAATGTCACGATTTGTTGATAAAGGGTAATGAATGGAAGTAAACTCAAAACAATATTGTTCTAACTCAAAAAACTGGGTTGGAACAAATAAGATAGGTGAGTTCTTTATCTAATTTAAGCCAGTAATTTTGCATAGTAGTGAGTAAGTGGAGGAAAAAACAAAGGAAATAAAGTCTTCTTAGACATTCGGTCTTCCAACAACCTTTAAAAAGGGGAAAATTCACAAATATGAGATCCTCTCAGATCTGAGAAAATTCAAGAAAATTAAGATGCTACAAAACTAATATAATCAAACATACATTATATAGTCATTACAACACCCAACTGGATCATCCATGCTCGGGTTCTTAAGATTCAGAGGAAAAAGGGGAGGAAGATGCTGGCTTCCATTAAACAAGAAGTCTCAAATATAATTCTATAACCAGGGAACCAGAGGCCTCGTTAAAGCTTTACAATTGGGAGCTTCGCTCTACCATCCATCCCAACACAAATACAAAAACTGAGTATATATACTTAGAGAAATTCGCCACCTTGGCAGCAGGAAGGTAGCTGAGACATTGAAGTCCAAATTAGCATGTGTAGGATCCTCTGGTCAGACGAGGACATCAGATCGACATGGCTTCTTTTAGGAAAACCTACACACAGGACGATCTTGGGAAGACTGCCTACCATAACCTCCATGTCTTACATTTAAGGAGAGAGGCGAGGTTTCAACCACCTCCTCCTACCTTTATTTACCTCTAGCAGGGATCAAGATCGAGGTTGAGTTGAATTGGCACCTGGAGAATGCGACGACGCCTCCTGCAGCTAAACCTGACACTTTGGCCCTTTGCACAGCTCTTTCTGTCACCCCAAGTGACCACGGGTCGTGACCCTGCGCCTATCTTCAAAGGCGCTTTTCACATTTCGCGTTTTGGTGATTTCAGATGCATTGGAGGAGCGACCCCCTGTCTTTTGAAGTCCCGGTAGCTGAAATGACGAAACAACTAATAATTTCATGTTTCAGAGTTTTCCAAGCAATGGATGAGAGACCCTGTGTCTTTTGAAGTCCCGGTAGCAAAAATGGCTAATCATTTCGCATTTCGGAGTTTCCCAATGCAATGGATGAGAGACCCCGTTTCTTTTGAAGTCCTGGTAGATGAAATCGCGACCGATCCTAATCAAGCGCCATGTGTCCCGACTGGATCAGATGACCACGATCATTTCGTGACTTTGGCCATAAGAGATGAGCCCATGCGCTAAAACTTGTGAAACTCCACGACTCAAGATTACCTGATGATCGTTGATCTGCTCCATCTATGGATCCTTGCCGTTGAAAAAAAAATGCCCGCTCGCTTGATTTTAAGCCCGAAATGAAATTCTTCCATGTGCTGCGCTTGGCGCTCATGACTACGACCTTTGAATAAAACACATTTGATGGGTTTTTAAACCCCATTTCTACGCATTTACACCAATGACCTGAAATAAGAGAGAAACACCCCCTTGCAAGAATTGGCGCTAACATTAGGTTCCATGGGGGATAGAGTCGTCCCTGCGATGCTTTAAGAACTCCTTCTGCCAGTCCAGTTTCCTTCACTTGGGCTATGGAGTCGAGCTCAAAACACCCTGCTTAAAAATACATGCCAATAAGTGAAAATAAAAGATAAACACACATACTCCAAGGAGCTTATTTATGTATGGTCCTAAACTAATAAATTCCTTTACATGGGGCTAGGTGAAAGAAAACTTCCACCATAGACAATCAAGCAACTTCCTGAATAGAAGCTCCTTCCTTCTATCGATGATCACAAACAGATGGTGTAACCGTGACAGTAGAATGATTAAACTCTTCAACTCCTCCTTATAGGATGAAGTCGAGATGAAATAGGGCGGCTCCAAATTATGAAGGAAATACAACTCCATGTATTCATTCACAGGCTCATAGGACCAGTGACAAACTCCAGAAAATGGGTGACAGGTAGCCTCCTTTGCTACACAGTTGTTCACGTGTGGCTGAATATCTCTGGTAAGCACAAGTGGGTGGACAACTAATGTAGGCTGACTGATCTCAGGTGGTGGCTGCTCGCTGACTGGCTCTGTGCATTCTATAAACTGCATCTTCGACTCCTCCTCCTCTTCTCCATGGCTCTCCCAAGGATCAGATTCATAATCATCATAAATAGGGACCATGGGAAAGCTCTGCTTATTTTCATGTCGGTCAGTGTCTTCATAGTGATCAAATGTAGGATAATATTGCTACTCATCATCACTAGAATATTCATCAAAAAAGGGTTTCCCTTCATTTCTATGATCAACCTCCAGAATAGTGATCCCATCGAGAATATAACTGTCAAAAATATCCATTTCAGGGACAACGATAACTGCTGCTTCTGGCTATTCATACATAATATTTCTCTCTTTAATCCTAGGTAGAAATATATCATGGGAAACCTTTTGAAGGAAAAGAGAAGAATCCTCTTCCACAACCATATCTTCTTTAAAAACTGGAAGGTATTCGTCATCATAAGCCGGGCTGCTAGGAACATCTGCTTCAACCCTATATTCAGGAGAGCCATCTACTATAGACAACATCTGCTTTATAAACTCAAATTTTTCACAAGAGGCATGTTGATATTTATGAACATATAAAAGAACAGATGTATCTAAAATGATGTCATATGCTTCTGTGCTAGGGCTAACATAATTAATATCATCCAATGCCTCTAGATTTTCATAGAAAATGCTTTCCTCCACAGTAAAAGCTTCATCACAAACATGGTCTTTGGGGCCATCAGAGGCTTTATGAAGCAAAGAAAACTCATCACAACAGTTTTCATACAAACACTTAGCTGGGAAGTAATATTTACAAAATGAATTGAAAGCTGTATGAAAACCTGTCAAAGAATGAATGCTTGCAGTGGGAAGAGATCGACACCAGTCAAGAGCAACTCCCTTTAATGAATACCTAAAAAGATTAATCTAGACATCTTCATGCATGATATTAAGTCGATGAATAACCTCATGAAAGTCCAGTAAATGCTCAGCTAGCACCTCCAAAATTTTTGATTGAAATTCATTGAGGATATCTTCCCATTCATCTCTATTAGGTAGTGGATTAGGAAAACCAACTATCTGGGAAAAGTCACAGAAAGCCAACCTTTGAGATAATATTTTTTCCTTATCGAATCAATGGAGTCGTTGACCGATCCTCGGATCATGGAGTCGCCAGGTGAAAGATGCGCAACTTTGAATGTGTCTGGTCTTTGTTCACCATCAAAGGCCAGATCCTAATGTTGTGTCCTCCCAGGAAACTTCTCAAGCTGAGAAAGCAGTTGCTGAAACCTTCTCAAAAAATCTCCTCTGGGTCAACTTTCAGGTGTGCTAAAAGTAGCCACAGCTGAAACAGTGAAGTGGAAACAGTGGAGTCACCAGGTGCACAGTAGAAATCTTCAAGTGCTCTAATGCCTGATGCACCTTCAAAATTTGAGACTCAATGTCGTTCATTCCCAGGGAAAATCTTCAAATTTTTCCCAACAACAACGCCATAAATGTTGGCGTCAGAAGTCACTCCTAGATTGCAGCAGGAGCAGATCCCAACACCCATTATTTTAAATGTCACAATTTGTTGATAAAGGGTGATGAATGGAAGTAAACTCAGAACAATATCGTTCTAACTCAGAAAACTGGGTTGGAACATCTAAGACAGGTGAGGTCTTGATCTAATTTAAGCCAGTAATTTTGCATAGTAGTGAGTAAGTGGAGGGAAAAACAAAGGAAATAAAGCCTTCTCTGGACATCTAGTTTTCCAACAACCTTTAAAAAGTGGAAAATTCACAAATATGAGATCCTCTCAAATCTGAGAAACTTCAAGAAAATTAAGATGCTGCAAAACTAATATAATCAAACATACATTATATAGTCATTACAACACCCGACTGGATCATCCATGCCTGGGTTCTTAAGATTTAGAGGAAAAAAGGGAGGAAGATGCTGGCTTCCATTAAACAAGAAGTCTCAAATATCAATCTATAACCAGGGAACCAAAGGCCTCAACCCTCGTTAAAGCTTTACAATTGGGAGCTTCACTCTACCATCCATCTCGACACAAATACAAAAACTGAGTATATATACTTAGAGAAATTCGCCACCTTGGCAGTAGGAAGGTAGCTGAGACATTAAATTCCAAATTAGCATGTGCAAGCTCCTCTGGTCAGACGAGGACATCAGATCGACATGGATTCTTTTAGGAAAACCTGCACACAGGACGATCTTGGGCAGACTGCCTGCCAGAACCTCAATGTCTTACATTTAAAGAGTGAGGTGAGGTTTCAACCACCTCCTCCTACCTTTATTTACCTCTAGCAGGGATCAGGATCGAGGTCGAGTTGAATTGGTACCTGGAGAATGCGGCGACGCCTCCTGCAGCTAAACCCGGTGCTTTGGTCCTTTGCGCAACTCTTCTTTCACCCCGAGTGACCACGGGCCATGACCCTGCGCCTATCTTCAAAGGCGCTTTTTGCATTTCGCGTTTTGACGATTCCGGATGCAGTGGAGGAGAGACCCCCTGTCTTTTGAAGTCTCGGTAGCCAAAATGCCGAAACGGCTAATCATTTTGTGTTTCGGAGTTTCCCAATGCAATGGATGAGAGACCCCATGTCTTTTGAAGTCCCGGTAGTCGAAATGCCGAAACGACTAATCATTTCGTGTTTCGGAGTTTCCCAATGCAATGGATGAGAGACCCCATGTCTTTTGAAGTCCCAGTAGCTGAGATCGCGATCGAGCCTGATCAGGCGCCATGTGTCCCAACTGGATCGGACGACCACGATCATTTCGAGACTTTTTCCATAAGAGATGAGCCCATGCGCTAAACCGCGTGCAACTCCGCGACTCAAGCTTACCCGATGACCGTCAATCTGCTCTATGGATCCTCATCATTGAAAAAAAAATGCCCGCTCGCTTGATTTTAAGCCTGAAATGGACTTCTTCCGTGTGTTGCGCTTGGCGCTCATGACTGCGGCCTTTGAATAAAATGCATTTGATGGGTTTTTAAACCCCATTTCTATGCATTTACACCAAGGGCCTGAAATCGGAGAGAAACACCCCCTTGCAAGAATTGGCGCTAACAAGATGCATGCCTGACCCTATGATGTAAGGGTCTGATTTGTCTTGCTGAAATAATAACTTGAGGGGGATGTGTTCCCTTTTTCCTTAGGAAAATATAGCATACATTGATGAAAAGGTAAATGAGTAGGGATGCCATGTTTCCATTATAAAAGGAAACATGATTATGCTTTTAAATACTGCATATGAATGGTCGTGAACAATCATGAACCGATAAATTTCCAATAGATAAGTAAATGAAACAATAAAGTGTTCCTATGGTGGACACCCACACTACATGCTAAGGCATGTGATTAAAGTACAATGAATGCAAAATGATGTAATAAACGTGCATGTGTGAGTGCACATTATAAATGTATAATAAAGATGCATGCTGATAATTCCTCATGGAATATTAGGTAATAATACAAGATGACAAAGTTGAGGCTAACTCAAAAATTGAGGTCATGTTAGACCGTTTGGATATGCAACAAGAGAGTTGCATGTTGAAGAGGTTTCTACGGAGTAACTGTGTAAATAAATCTTCCCGTAGAACATAGCTATAACCTTAATGAATGTTGAGAATTGAACAACGAGATGCAAAACCTATTTATATAAGAATCTTGGATTACATTCTAAAATATCATGCATGAGTACCAAGACATACAGACGAATGAGGACCAATCTGATCTTTGGTTGGGAAAGGTGCGGAGTGCACAAGTTCATGATTCATTGTGAACAAGAAACTTGCTTATGTATCATGCTGAATTATCCAAGAAGGTCAAGGTGAACATGACTAAGACTTCTCAAGAGATAGAAAAAGCAGATCCTAGGAGGAATAAATTGTAAAAGCAAAGAAGGAGAAAGTGATTAATACTTCTCTCACTATGAAACTCTGGACAATAAGACATAGTTGTATGATTAAAAAGGACAACTGTGATAATAAGTACAACTAGTAACTGAAAGATACAACACTGAATGTGTTTAAATGAATGAGCTTGGTTAAGCTATAGTGTGTGAAGGCAATGAGGCCTTGAAATTAATTCATCTAGGCTGAAAATTTCCTGATGGGAGAATCCCTTAACTCCTTTCTTGTTGTCTATTGCACTTCTCTAGGATGAGAAACTGATATGTCGATGAAGGTAGATATTTTTGCATGAGAATGTTGAGAGCTTCAACTAAAATTTGATTGTGGTTGCACTCATGAAAACATTGAGGACAATGTGATGGAGTGCATATAGATATGGTAAGGAATATAATGTTTTACTGAAATAAATGCTATGGTACATGCATTTGATTTTACAGGGAAAATAATGTGAAATGAGAATGTGGTGATGTATGTCACGTGTATAAAATATTGGAATTGTTAGGGAAGAACAACTGCCAATAGTAAACAACCTCAGATAGAGGTGAATGCAAGAAGGTTCTTGATAAAAGAAAACTGTGAAAGATATTTTAGAAGTCCCTAGGGAGCACCACTAGAGAGGTAATATCAGAGAAGGTGTTGACAACCAGAACATATATAAAGATTTCATGCCCATGTGGCATGAGAGGTAAAATGGGTTTGGGTAATAACCCCTTCTAAAATATTCTATGTTTTGATGACATGCATGTGATCTGAATGACTATTGTATACCATTGATACCCAAGTAGGGTATGATCCAGGGAGAAGAACATGCATGATGGAGGTGTAAACCTTTGACAACCGAGGATGCTTGAAATCCTTGGAAAAACACATGAAAAAATATATGTCATGAATACATTTCCCAATCAAGGAGTGATTAGGAACAAAAGTACTCAAAGGTATCATGAATATGTAACGTAGTAAGGAGATGCATGTGACACGAGAGTGGATATATATAGAACTTCCCATTATGGAAGCAATATCTTCCAATTCTCTGTGGAATTGTAGAATGGTAAAGAGAGAAATTAGATGGCCATAAATGTTGACACCCTGGTTACTAATGAAGAAATAATGCTTGAATGCATTCATGAGAAAATTTTAGCTTCATGTATACGGATTTGAGTTCATGATCAATAAAAGTAGGAAAACAAAACCCTGCTGTAAAAATAAATGTGTATAAAGAAACCATGTGGTAAAAGGTTGGCTGAGTTCCAACCCACCAAGGAAAAGTTTCTCATATGAAGAGTAATAATTTGAAAATTAATATAAGGGTGCATTGTGTGTAAATATGGCTGTTATTAGACAAATCGGTAAGTGCGGACACAAACTGATATCGCTAGTTTCACCTCAAAACTAGAACAAAACAAGACAATATACTAAACTTTCCTTAGATTTTAGTTATCAAATAAGAAGAGGATATAAAACATACCTTTTAAATGTTGTATACCTGACCTTGCCAATGTGATCCTAGCTCCGTTGTGAGGCTTATGGATAAATATCTGTAAAGAAACACAAGACAACAAAGACAAGAATAACATAGTCTATTTTATATGAAACTATGTACATGATCAAGAAATCATACAATATGGACAAATAACATTCATATAGGAAATAAAAACATATCTGTATTAAATAATTTGGAAGAAAGACACAACTAGATGCCTTGATGTTGTCAGGTTCCTTCCAATAGTTCCTTGCTTCCCACACACTTCTGCTCCAATATTTATGAGACTATGGATCTGAAAATCACTCACAATCTATCTTGACAAAGAAAAGCGTAAAGCCACTCTAACCAAGCTAACAATATCAAGCCAAATTTCCAATCTAACTTTCTCCATGAGAGCTCCTTTCCTTTTATAAGCTGAAGAGGATAAGGCGAGGAGGTTAGGATGATCCCACTAAATCATAAAAGCGAGTAAGATCCAAACCGATCGGAGGCCACCTCACCATAAAAGCTTCTCCTTCTAGAAGTAATGAGAAGATGCTTGTTTTTCCCACGTACGAAAATCGTCGCACCCTTAGAACTGAGTAGAGTACGACGACGTCTCAGGCCAAGATTAGTACAACATGCGACGATCTGAGATCGTCGCACCCATAGAACTGGACAGGGTGCGATGATCCTCCTTATTAGGGTTTTTACAAAGGAAAATATGATTTCATCTCTCAGGCAAAGTTCTTCTCCCTTCTTTCCTTAGGAATTCAATACATTGATCCCTCTGAAGACAATAGATAGGTTTACATGATTAATAGTCATAGGGATGACAAAAATAATGTGTAACAAAGAGACCCCCAAAGTATGAAGTTAGAACATAGTGATAACTGAAATACTTTGTTGATTGTGTGTAGGGAACAAGGAACAGTTGGTCGGAAACCTGCCAACAAACATGGAAATACAGTACAATAATATATCATCACTGAGGTAGGAGTTCCCATACTCAGAATACAAATGAATCAAAGCATAAATACCGACATGCGAAGATCCATGTCAAGTAAAACAGGTCATGGCCACCAAACATACACTATAGATCCATGCCATTATGACTCAAATCTGAACATAGCCACCAAAAATACACTGTGGATATATGTGCTAAAGACTCAAATTTTAACATAGCCACAAGACATACACTGTGGATCTATGCAATGATACAATATGAATATACTCCAACGCAACCTGAATCTGTCAGAAAAGGTTCAGGGTCTTCATATCCACCACTCTATAGTACAAATCTAACCATGCAAATACATGTGCTGAAGTCGAACATGGTAGAAACCACTTGATTACCGATCATTAGTGAATACCGTTAACAACTGCGAGGGAAATCCCCATTAATGTCAATGACACCCAAGGTACTCTAGTACAATCCAACGATTTTGAATATATGAGCTGAAGTCGAACACTCGATGGAATCTACTGATCAGGGGTCAATAATGAAAACCCACCACCGAAAGCGAGGAAACCTGCCATTGAGGCATGCAAGTTCCAAGGTACCAATTAGTTTCTAAGTTAAATTCCTGGATAATGAGTTGAAGTCGACAGGAAAAGACTCGTTACATGAGGGCCTTAATGTATCCCCCATCAATGACACGAAATAGGTAACAAGATTTGAAGTAGACCAGAGTAACAAGTGATTTAGGACTGACTCAGGGATGGCCGATGCAATACAAGGCTTAAGGATTGTAGAAATAGATGACACAATAGAAGAATTTCCAGGTTGAACTTCTCTTTGAACATATTGATGACACAACAATTGTCTTGGACACACTAACTCAATAACATGGATCACAGACCAATTTGTAATCTTATAAAGGAGTATGATCAAGAGACAAGCGGATTTTCCAACCTAGACACCAAACAAGTGAAAGGGTGTCATGTTCAAAAGTGACTCTTCCATAGAATATAGGTTTAGAAACATTTCTTTCCCAATTCCCCCCCACCATTTCTAGCGAGTACCTCTTTATTTTTACGCAAGCTTGAGAAGGATAACATATGATTGAAATGTAAGCTCATCCTTCAGATGAGTCCTTCGAAGTATGTTTAACTAACCCTAGGAAGGAGTGGTTCGGTCCCATATGGGTCTTTCTATGCTTGTTTAATGAGTCCAAAGAAAGAAAACTCAGGGGTTTTTCATTTTTAGAGAGTCTGAAAAACACTTAAAGAAAACTCCAAAAATGTCCTTTTTCGTAAAGTAGTCTGATGAGACCAAAAAAGAGATAACCTACCACTCAACAAACGTTTTCTTCAAATACTTTAACGAGCGTGAAAAGAACAAGATCGCTCGACAATATTTTCATGTTTAGAGAGTCTGAAAAGAGCTTAAAGGGAACTCCAGGGGTTTCCTTTTTCATATAACCTTTACAAGCTTGAAAAAGTGATAAAATTTTACTCGGTTACCTTCTCATGTATTTATGAGCACGAGAAAGAACAAAGACTAAGCTCGCAATTGTTTTCACTTTTACGCAAGATTAAAACAAAACAAAACTATGCTTGGGATAAATTTTATATTTTACACAAGCTTTCATTTTTACACAAGCTTGAACCAGAGGAAACTATGATTGAGGTAGGTGGTTTCATTTTTACACAAGCTTGAACTAGAGAAAACTATGCTCGAGACATCCCAACACATTATCCAGGGATGGTTGGTACTTAGCCCCCAACTTAAGAAGGTAGCGGTTTAACTTCAGCACGAAGTCCAGAGGCTGAAAGAATTCCCCCCCAAACTTCGTTTCGTCCAACTACAGAGGAGGATGAAATTAAGCTTCAAATAATATATGTAACGAAGTACTTGACTCAATCGAAGAGGGGGAAAAATCTATTTCATTTTTTAATGAGCTTTCCATAGAGAAGAAAAACTATGCTCGAGAATCCAGGTTCAATCCCCAGACCTCTGTTCATTTTTGAATGAGCTTGACACATAAACAAGAACTATACTCGTAAGCTTTGTTCATTTTTTAACGAGGTTTCTACAGAGACACGAAAACTATCCTCACAAGTGGTTTCATTTTTTAATGAGCTTGAAATCAGAAAACCATGCTCAAGGCTGGTTTCATTTTTTAATGAGATTGAAATCAGAAAACCATGCTCAAAGCTGGTTTCATTTTTTAATGAGCTTGAAATCAGAAGACGATGCTAATGGTTGGTTTCATTTTTTAATGAGCTTGAAATCAAAAAACCATGCTCAAAGCTGGTTTCATTTTTTAATGAGCTTGAAATTAGAAAACCATGCTCATCTCCTCTTTTTGATCATGGCTTCCAAGAGGAAAATGATCTAGAAGGACACCATGTCAAGGGACAAAACTCGATTAACACATGTCGAGGGCCACGATAGGGGTAAGAATATCAGGCTCCAATAACCCTATCGAGGAGATCACCATGTCAACTACCATATCTAAGTCATAAGATATTGAGATTACAGTGAGGGGCTCATCTCCATCGGTAGCCAAAGGCATGGGAGACAACACCACATAATTGACCTGTGGCAGGGGTGATACCAACAACATATAAGAACCGTTTAGGGAAGTCATTGAGTTGAAGGTCAAGTCATGGTCAACAAACAAAAGTTGATCAATAGTCACAATTCTTCCATCGTGAGGGAAATATATCACACGAAAAAGAGTGGACACAATAGCTTTCATGGAATAGACATAATCTCACCCAAGGAGTAAAGAGAAATCCAGGGGGTCTTGGACTACCATGACATCAATAAAGACATTTTTCCCTCCCAAAGTTATGGGAAATTGATGAAGGGTCCCTAAAGGTTGACTGGTTCTTCTGTTAAAAGCTAACAAATTTTGCGTAACCGGTGCAAGTTGAGGACAACCCAAATCTTTCCAAGCAATAGAGGAAAAAATACTAACGGACGCACCTTTATCTATCAACATTTGAGGGACGTCCCAACCAAAAACCTGTAATATAATTTGGAAAGGAATGTGAGAGGGAAGATGAGGTCCATTTAACACACCCCAATAAAAAAGGATGGCCTCCTTACTTGGAGGGGGTTCCACGAGAGAAGGAGGAATACCCATGAGTACGGTAGAGTCTATATCAACGAGAAAAACATGAGCAATATCAGGTTTACTCTTGAGTGGGAGAGGAGGATCAACCAATGACGAGATCAAATCGACCACTTGGGTGGCTTTCTCCAAGGGGAGAATGGGGCTGATGGGTGGAAACAGATCGAACGCTTGGATTTCACTCTCTAACGGGAGAGTGGGATCGATCGAGGATGGTATCGAATCGATCACTTGGTCAACTGGTTCAACTAAGGATGTGACCAGATTGACAACTTGATCAACCGAATTGACCGACGAAGGGACCAGATTGATCATTCCATCAACTACAGGGGGGTTGAGAGAAATATTATGGTAAGTAGCTAGAAGTTGAGGTTGTGAAACAATCACGTCTGATAGTAATTTTGAGGCTTCATCCATACGAGGGAAAAGGTGAGTTAGATGACTCCCTTTGCATAACATACACGATAACTTGACTCTACTTTTATTCTTCCCAACTGTATCGTGACTAGTTGACGGGAGGTCATCAACATGTTGTTCAGAGGCCAACGACTTGGACTGGCAGGGAGCTGTAGACCATGCTTCTATGAACTTGGATAGACCAGGGCAATATTTAGGAATATGGCTACCCTTATAAGTCTTGCAAGGGTTCTTGGGTTTACGAGATTAGGTTTTCTTGGCACCATCAACACTCTCTGCATGATTATCAATAACTTGTGGTTTTCCAACCTGTCTAGAAGCGGTTAGAAGTTTGGACCCTTGATTAATTTTATTCTTCTTAATATTCCTTTTCTTTTTCTTCTTATCCACCAGATTACTAGCTTTAGCGCTTTCACTAGGCGAAGAAGATAAAAAAGAATAAGACCTTGCAGGTGAAGGAGGTGAAGAAGATTTGACTGGTGAAGAGGGTGAAGGATCAACATGAGGTTGATGTTCATGGGGGGAAGTGCTTACAACTGAAGAACTTGCTGCATTTGGGATTACCTGAGTGGAAAAAAACCAGACAGGTAACCCAATTGTGAGGCCTGGAAGTCTCAAAGTAGCGATGTGAGGAGGACCAACATTTCCGTAGGGAGGAAAGAAAAAAGGCTCCCCTGGAAAAGGGGTTCCTTTGTTGGTCATGCTGGGAATTGACGCCATTAAAACAAAGATCCAACCTAGAGTATGCTAGGGAAAAATAAACAACACATGCTAAAAATATAGGAAGCAAGCAAACAAACAAAACCTTCTCACACTGAACACACTAGTTGGTGATGAAATCCAACGTCACGAGAACAATGTAAGAAGGGATTGAGATAGAGCGGGTGGAAAAGTTATGTTGAAGACCTGCTTAACGGACTTACGCCTTGGTGCAAGGTCCCACACATAAACATGGGTATACCCTCCAAGGAGCCTGAGTGAGTTTGGCCAACGTAGATTCCAAGTACCATGAAGACTTGCCCCTCCACAGTCACCTCGTGTAAAGACCCTAGAGAGAAAGGATACTAAGGTTACCAATTACGACAATGATGCCCGGGGAAACAGTCGACAATATGATCCACGCGCAAAGGCAAGGTATCTAGCCGCTAATCAACTCGAGAATATCCCACACATAAACGTGGGTATACCCTCAAGTGACCCCCAACAATATGCACAATCTCTACAATAAGGCCAACAAAGCAGGGTGAGTAACTCTGCCAGTCCTAATGCGACCTCATGATTGACCCTTATGTGAGAAGGGCTTCCCAGGACAAAGTGTAATAATTGGATTTCATCGCTCCCTAACTCAAGATTCTACATTTGTTTATAGATTTGGAAAGTTATCTTTCACACCTATTTCAAAGCCCTACAACTAATCTAATGTAGGTTTGCTACCATAAAAAATAAAAATGTCTAATCAATTTTTATAAGCGCTTTATTTTTAAGGTTGTTGTTTACTCAAGAGGAAAATGGCGTGGACTAAATGATGTTTTGACCGACTTGAAAATTATGCAAAGAAATGAAAATGCAAATATTTCACTTCGATGAAAGCTATATTATGAGAAGGAGAAAACGCTTATCATTCCCAGATGCACAATGTCCCAACAAATTTATTAAACTCATGAATATCAAGCTCTTCAAGAAATGAGACAAAGAGACTGTACACCATGCAATTTCACTACTTCAAATGTAAGGATGCCCCCAATCTAATGCAAAGCAAGAAATTAAAACTTTTTGTTTCAAATATAGTGAGCTTCTTCAAAATAAAAGCAACCCAAACAAATTTTCTCTTTTAACACGAACTATTCAGAAAAAGAAATGATCTTTCACTAAACATTTCTAAAGAAAAAAAAAAGCTTTGTAACTGAAAGACACTCAAAGCAAGAGATCAAATCTTACAAAAGAAAACAAAGAAAAACCAAGAAAAGAATGGCTAAAAGCAGATTCTAAGTTGTCAAGTAGATTGTAAAAAGACCATAATCTATCTCAAAAACTAACCCCAAAACTAAATCAAAGATCTAGGCAAAGAGGAAAAATTTGATTGTCCCTCCAAAAACATTTCTACAGGAATCGTCGCAGGCAGGAGTAACTACACAATGTGACGATCAAGGATCATTGCGGGCAGGGGTAACTACACAGTGAGACGATCAAGGATCGTCTTCGTAGGCAGGAGTAACTACATAATGCGACGATTTCTGAACATACAAAGGTTTTACAGGGATCGTCGCAGGCTGTAAAAATATAGGGTGCGACAATGATTGAAAACACAAGAAAAATGAAAAAAGGATAGGATTTCCAAATGAATTTTCAAGACCAGAGAGTCGACATGGATCACCCGATGAATCAACAGGCATGATACAAGAAGAAAAAACAAGGAAACTAGAATAACTAGGAAACAATCCATTCCCCAGTGGATTCACCAATTTTGTTATCAGACAAATTGGTAAGTGCGGACACAAACCGATCTCCCTAGTTTCACCTCAAAACTAGAACAAAAGAAGACAATATACTAAAATTTCCTTAGATTCAATTATCAAATAAGAAGAGGATCTAAAACATACCTTTTAAATGTTGTAGACCTAACCTCTCCAATGTGATCCCAACTCCGTCGTGAGGCTTATGGAGAAATATTTTCAAAGAAACACAAGCCAACAGAGACAAGAATAACAGAGTCTATTTGATATGAATCTATGTACGCGATCAAGGAATCATACAATATGGACAAATAACATTCATATAGGAAAGAAAAAAATATCTGTATTAAATAATGTGGAAGAAAGATACAACTAGATGCCTTGATGCTGTCAGGTTCCTTCCAACAATTCCTTTCTTTCCACACACTTCTCCAAGAGTTCTGAGACTATGGATCTAGAAATCACTCACAATCTATCTTGACAAATCAAATCTTAAAGCCACTATAACCAAGCTAACAATCTCAAGCCAAATTTCCAATCTAACTTTATCCATGAGAGATCGTCTCCTTTTATAAGCTGAAGAGGATAAGGTGAGGAGGTTAGGATGATCCCACTAAATCTAGAAAAGTGAGTAAGATCCAAATCGATCGGAGGCCACATCACCATAGAAGCTTCTCCTTCTAGAAGCATCGAGAAGATGCTCATTTTTCCCACGTATGAAAATCGTCGCACCCTTAGAAATGAGCAAAGTGCGACAACGTCGTAGGCTAGGCTTAGTACATCATACGACAATATGGGATCTTCGCAACCATAGAACTGGACAGGGTGCGACGATCCTCCTTATTAGGGTTTCTACAAAGAAAAATATGATTTCATCTCTTAGGCAAAGTTATTCTCCCTTATTTCTTCAGGAATTCAGGCCACTGATCCCTCTGAAGACAAGAGATAGGTTTACATCATTAACGGTCATAGGGATGATGAAAATAATGTGTAACAATGGCCATGGATATTGTCCCATTGATTAGATTCATTTTGATGTTTGACTACATTTTTAAAGGAATGATATTTTCTTTTTTTGAATAAATGAACTTGATTGTTAGTATGCACAACTCTGAAATTGTTTGTGAACAACTACAAGTGTGCAATGAAAATATGATGTGCATGAGAAATAACAATTTTTTGGCTGATTGAAGAAGAAATTGCAGGAAGAAAGGTCTTGGATGTGGTAGTTTTGTAATTCTACGAAGAAGACCAATGCCTTATGATTATAAAAGAGACAAACTGCTACGAGAAAGAGAACTCATACTTGTGAATATGGTTCTGTGTGGAATGGATCTAAAAATGAAAATGTGGAATTAGAAGTTTGTGGATAACAAATTTGAAAATTTTGATAAATTGATGATAGTATCTCATGGATTATTGTATACCTGTGATACCTGTGAGATAAAATATCTATCTGAAGGGACATAGGATGATTGTTAAGCTAGAAATCATGGTAACAAGATACTTTTGTGACATGAGAACCCTTTTATAAGCCATGATCCCCATAGAATGCTATATTTTGGTGACACATGCTGAAGGGACTCTTTCGACAGAGAAAGGATGAGGGATGCCTCAACTGAAAGACTCGAGGAGGTCTCATAAATTCTTCTTATGTGAGAAATCCCTAGCAAGGCAAGATAGATCACCTGATGGACTACATAGCAGAGAAGGGGATGCCTGAGCCTAGGCTTGGAGGGTGAGTGACCAAAAAGGAGAGGAGACTCCAATAATTTTTGTAATATGTTGATTTCAATCATGCACACAATGGGTATGTCAAGGAAAGCAGTGAGAAAATTTAACGAGACAACCATATGGATGTAGATCCATGAACTGCACATATAATAATTGTGCTAACTTGTGAATATTCCACTTGAATTTAAACAACAATAAAGTGTTTTGCATGAAATGATAACTAACATGCTTGTTGTTGAAAATTGTTGTAGGCATGTACTAAATTCGAAGAGTCTGGGAAAGGCACCGGGCCAAGAAAATGAAAATGATGTTGAAGTAGTTGAAATATGAAGTCATGGTAGGTGTTGCGGAAAAGAACACCGAGGAAGATGTTCCTTTAATGGGGAGGGGATTTTAACACCCCTGTTTCCCCCAACCTATAATTAATCGCAATTTATGATTTCCATGCAATGGCTTGAAAATATTGTAAATGTATTATTTCTTAATTGTAAACTCCGACAATTGAATGATGAGTGAAGCCTTAAAGTACTGACCATGATATCACTAGAGGAATGAGGGGAGGTTCTATTAAGTTAAAGGACCCCAAGCCACCTTGCATAAATATTAATTGGAAGCATTCAAATTATTTTCCCTTAGCCTGGATAAGAAGACATGTCAGTTAATGAGGAGGGGTATGTAAGTATGGAGGGTTGTCAGAAGGGACAAGACACAATCAACTATAGGACAATAGGAAATATCACCATGAGTCCCCAGGATTGACCCACGAGTAGCCTTCTGACATAAGAAACATGATGACAAGCCAAAAACCTACCTAATTCACACGTGCAAGAAAAGTACATAGAGAGAGGGAACTGGGGAGGAGTTCGGGCCTTGGAGGAAGATAGATACTGAAAAGAATGCATGAGGGCATGCCATAAAGATATCAGAGAACCCATAGAAGAGGAAGGGGGGAGTTGGAGCATAGAAGACCCATAAAACCTGACTTGATCTAAGAGGTTTGCGAGCTTTATGCTGGGAAGGAGTCTGATAAACCTCGAAGAGGTCTGGGCTAGGTGGGTGTATGGAAAATATATACCTAGAGTAGAGTGAAGGAGAGTAACCTTCAAATATTACCAAGAACCTGAGAGAGATTTCCTAGTGATATCATGGCTTGGCACGAGGGTGACCAAAATTCTAAAAGTGAATGCATCTAAGCCTACGGTTGGGTGGAAAGGAGAACACCCACAATCAATTGGTCGGCTATCAACTGTAATAGATAAGTATTTCATAAACTATGTGTAATTGAATTGAAATGAATGATTGAATTCTTGTACTTGAGCTATACATATACATACTTGATTTATAGTGATGATGCTTATTGTATTTGAAAACTCCCTTGTTTAAGTGATAACAGGATGGAAAGAACGATGCATGCCCTGCACAATTGAATACAAGCATTCTGTAATGTTCTATGATAAAAAGAATTGAACTTAAATTTATGGTTCCTGTGTGCTATATATATATGTAGACATATCGATCATTGTTATGGGAAAACCATCGTTGTGATGGGCGATTCGTGAATGGAAACTAGGATCATAAGTTAATAGTTGAATGCAAGGGAAAGAACCCAAAGAAAAATCCTTGAATTGTCTAGGTCCTGAATCATATGAAGAAAACCATGTTTTGAGCTCAAAGGAATCACAACCGCTGGATCGACGGAGCAAATAGATCCACACCCTTTATTGGAGAAAGTTATCATTCCTGTAGAGAATGTACCCGAGTAAATCTTGACCGTTAATAATGACTTAACCCAGAATTAACCTCTGTCATAGATCATTGTGGTCTCGTTTAAGTGATAATTTGAAGGAGAGGTAACATCATCATGAGGTACCATGATGACCTAGAATGCCAAYGTGTCCAAAAGATGATAGGTGTCAGCCTGTGAAWGGAAATAGATAATTGGCTGGTGGGCCATATCATACCCTCTTGGGGGAACTGTGTCTTAGACCTCTRTTTTAGCCTTAGATGTCTGACCAAAATTTTGAAATATCTYGACTGCTGATCGAAGTACATCTGGGATGTGATTTCGGTCATTGATTGACATGGAAAKCCCTTAGTCATTGACGAGAGGAGGGGTGACATCATGATAACGTATGATGATGTCATGAGCCTATGTGTACGAGAAAGCCACATGGAGGCCTGTATTTGGTCGAGGTAATAGGGAGTGGGTCCCTGTAGAGTTTAAGTATTGAGAAGGTGAGATAATGTGTCCACGAGTCCGCTAACCCGTAAACCTGACAAACTCACAAAATAATCTAAGTGTTGATACTTCTTGGATGGATTTATTGAAGAGAGGTACATAATCGTACATCCGCATAGATGGAAAAGTGGTTAAGTGTTGAGACCCTTCAGACATAATTATGAAAGGGAGAATTGTGCTTTCATGAGTCTGCGAGTTTGTGAGTCCATGAGTCCACATAGATGGAAAAATAATCTAAGTGTTGAGACTTTTTGGGCGGACTCATGAAAGGAAGAATTATGCATTCGTGAGTTTGTGAGTTCATGTCAATGGAAAAATGACTAAGTGTTGAGGTTTTCGAATGAAATTATGAAGAGGAGGTACAAAATTGTATATCCGCTAGTCTGCGTAGGTGAAAAAATGGTTAAGTGTCAATACTTCTCGAATGAATATATGAAACGATAATTATAGAATTATGCATCCACGAGTCTGCGAATCCATAAAGATGAAAAATGGATAAATAACGAGACTTTTCAGGTGGACTGTTGAAAGGAAGCTACATAATTATGAGTCTGGGAGTCTGCCACCTGAGAGAGAGATTGTCAGAAGAAGGTTTGAGCGACGATGGTTGTAGGCTTGCATGGGCTGAAATTCCACCATGGAAGGCTAGATTAGTGCCACGTCAGGACCATGGTGTCTCCACGTCAGTTGGCACGATCAATGACATGTCACGTGGATGCCACATGGTAGTAAGAGAGATGTTTCCTGTGTAAATCCAAGAACTTTGAAAGGTTATAAATTTCATTCCATAGATCAATTATGAGTTAATTTACCGTTGTTGGAAAGCTTTTGATGAGAAAAGATGATGGAGCTATGATAGAGAATATTTAAGGTCGATAGAAGAAACACAAATTTAATACCCCATTCCCTAAGAGGATACTTAGGGGTTGGGTCTATTACAACATAGAGCACTTATATTTAAGTAAACCAATCACCAACTGGTTGTAGACCAAGCACGTTCCACCCAATCATAGACGTTGTTGTTCCAAATATCAACAACAGGTCACTCCCGTGCTAGGGATATGAATCCACAAGGACAGGTTCCTGGATGACAGTCATCAATCAAGCTCTCATAGGTTTCTCAACACACAACAATCCAAATTATGCAAGATCTCTTCTCTCCATCCCGCGCCACCTAAAGACAATGAACCCCTTTAATTGCCATGTAGTCCCTTAGGTTGTCCACTTCTTTTCAGGGTTCTGGTGCATCTGGTCAAGAATATCCATGCTTGGACTCTCAGGATTCACTATTGTGAATAAAATTTAGTACATGCCAATGCATATTAGGAATACATACATCAATTCATGGTTGGAATACACCAACAATTACTACAACCAAAAAATGATGGCTCCTTTCCCAACAATTCATTTTTTTTTCTCAAGCCAAGATCAATGATGAAAGAGGAATAATGAGTGAAATAGTGAATGGAGAGAGTGAACAAAATGAAGAGTGTGAACCCCCAAACATCCCAAATATGGGTTTATATATATACTTGGAAATCAAGAACCACATGGCTTTCCCCAAGAAGCTCATGTAACAACTTCTCTCAACTAAAATAATTATGGGTAAATAAAATATAATAAAAATACTTAGCCCCTTAATCCCCCCTCTCTTGTGGAATCATATGTTGATTAAGGTTGGTTGTTATTGATGTCAACCCTTGAATAAAGCCCCATAGAACAAAGGTTTGGGTAATGTACCCAATATTGTTTGATGTAAATATGACTCACTATTGTTTTTTCATGGTTGATAAGAAGTAAATATGGATGAACTCCAAAGTGGTCCCCTTATGGTGAAAGCCCTCACGGGAAGACGCTTTGTGGAGTAAGAGAACCCATGC